>MU858845.1:0-151033 GCA_033297175.1 Cladorrhinum sp. PSN332 | reverse complement strand
TTTTTTTCCCCCTTTTTTTCCCTTTTTTTCCCTTTTTTTAATTTTTTTTCTTTTTTTTTTTTTTTTTTTTTTTTTTTTTTTTTTTTTTTGACTCATTTTCTTGAGATCAAACACCACCTTATATACGATAATTAACCTCCTGCAGCAATTGACTTTCCTGGAATCTTTCAATTGCTTGCTAGGCTAGGCGCCGTTTTAGACGTTTGTTTTCAGAGGTCTTTTTCTCATTCTTATTTTTATTTTTATTTTTATTTTTACTCAGAGGGATTGTTTTCTTTTTCTCACACCCACGTTGTCATCCAGTCGGCCGGCCATGGCCTTCCGTGCTTCTTTGCGGCTCACGGCCGCCGCCCGTCCGGCGCTCAGAACAACAACAGCCACTCCCAGGCTCGCCCGGTTTTACTCGTCCTCTGCCCTCCCCACCCCAGACCCGACAGAAGACTCGGCCAGCGGCCGCCTCGTAGCCGAACATGCGCCCTACATGGTCGCCACTTACTCCCGTCCTCCTCCCGTTTTTGTGAAAGGCCAGGGATCGTACCTCTGGGACGTTGAGCAGAGAAAGTATCTGGACTTCACTGCGGGAATTGCAGTAAACTCTCTGGGACACTGCGATCCCGAGATGAGCGAGATTCTAGCCGAGCAGGTATATACTATACTCTACTCCTTTTTTTTTTTTTTTTTCAATGACTAATTAAACTCTCCCCTGTGCCAGTCAAAACTCCTCGTCCACGCCTCAAACCTGTACTACAACCCCTGGACCGGCGCGCTCTCCAAACTCCTGGTCGAACGCACCCTCGCCTCCGGAGGAATGCACGACGCCTCCTCGGCCTTCATCTGCAACTCGGGCTCGGAAGCGAACGAAGCCGGCATCAAGTTCGGCCGCAAAGTAGGCAAGATGCTCGACCCCTCCGGCAGGAAGCACGAGATCGTCAGCTTCAAAAACGCCTTTCACGGGCGAACCATGGGATCCCTGACTGCCACGCCCAACCCAAAGTACCAGGCGCCCTTCGCGCCCATGCTGCCCGGTTTCAAGGTGGGCACGTATAACGATATCGGAGGTCTCAAAGAGCTGATCAACGAGAACACGTGCTCGGTTATTGTGGAACCCATCCAGGGTGAAGGCGGGGTCACGCCTGCTACTGATGAGTTTTTGATTGCCCTGGCGAGGAGGGCGAGGGAGGTGGGCGCGGCGGTTCATTACGACGAGATTCAGTGCGGGCTGGGCAGGACTGGTCAGCTGTGGGCTCACGGGCACTTACCGAAGGAGGCGCACCCGGATATTTTGACCACCGCCAAAGCGCTGGGTAACGGGTTCCCCATCGGCGCCACTATTATTAATTCGAAAGTGGCGGAGAAGATCAAGGTGGGCGATCACGGGACTACGTTCGGGGGCAATCCGTTGGCCTGCAGGGTTGCTTGCAATATTGTCGAGAGGTTGGCCGAGAGTGGATTGCAGGAAGGGGTTAAGCGGAAGGAGAGGAGCTTTAGGGATGGGTTTGAGAGGTTGAGGGGGAAGTTCCCGGGGTTGGTTGAGGAGGTCAGGGGTAAGGGGCTGATTTTGGGGCTGCAGTTGAGTGAGGATCCGGGGAAGATCGTTAAAGCTGCCAGGGAGAGGGGACTGTTGATTATTACTGCGGGGACTAACACGCTGAGGTTCGTGCCTAGCTTGCTGGTTACCGAGGGGGAGATTGAGGAAGGGTTGAAGGTCTTGGAGGAGGCCATTGCTGTTACGAGGGAGTAAATATTATTTTATTTTTTATTTTTTGGTAGCGAGTATATAGGGGTTGGGTGGACATATATGGTTCATATTTCTTGTCATGTACGGGAGGGAGTCTGGGAGTAGAAAAAGAGTTTCTGTTCTGGCATTTCCCTTGTCTTAATCACTCCAAAACCCCCAAAACCCCCTTCAACAGCTCTGCCAACTTGTCACCCCGCTTCCAAACCTCATCATGTCCCCCCCAACCCTCGCCGTCCACTTCTTGCACTTCAATTTCAACGCCCTCCTCTTTTCCGTTTTCCGCCTCTATCCTTTCCCTCAAACCCTCCAACTGCCGGTGAGGAACCAACCCATCCTCTCTGCTCTGCACCAACACCACTTTCCTTTTCTTTTTTTGGGTCTTTGACTCGGTCCATTCCCTCAACCAATCCCCCTCGCAACTGGTCGGACACACGTCCCTCCACGCCTTCTCGTCTGTGCCAAAAGCTCCCGTGACAAATTCTCGGTAGGGCGGTACCAGTGACTCGAATCCCCTTGGCGGGTTCGAGATGAATCCTGAGAGGTCGTACAGACCGTTCAGACCGATAATGACATGGGGCTTCGGAATTGGATTTTGCAGCTGTGATGCGGGCAGAGTAAGGCCCCAGCGAGACGGGCTCATGACGCTCTGAAATGCCAGCGTAGCTCCGCAGCTATGGCCGATTGTTATTTTGGGGTAGATGCCGAGCGGGTGAAGGAAGGACAGGGCCGTCAGGATGTCGGAGATGTGGTCGGGGTGTTGGGAATGATTTCCAGACTCGGGATGCGAAGGGTGCGGGGAGAGACGGTAATTCAGCGAGATGATTCCTGTCAGATTTTCTGGCGGGGAGGAGGCGAGGAGGGACAAGACGGTGGGCGTGAATGAGAGGGAGTCGATGAGGGGGTCTCGCCAGGCGCCGCCGTGGATGTAGATTAGCCAGGTTGGGTTCTTTGGGCGGGGGATGTACGAAGAGGAAGGGAGGGAGGAACCAAAAGGGATGTAGAGGGTGAGGGTTTGAAGGGGGTGATGAGGAGGGAAGGTGTAGGGGAGGGAGGGTTTGTGGTAAGCTATTGGGGTTGATGAGTCTGGGGAGAAGAGGGCTTCGTAAGGGTGGGAGGCGAAGGTGTCGTGGGGGGTTGTCATTGTGTTGATGATTATTCCATTCCCGAGTCGGTTGTCATGAGAAAGTTGTAAAAAGAGGGGCCGAATATCTTCCCGCAGCGTTTGTTTTTAAGGTTTCCGTTCCCCGCCCCCGCGAAGTGGATCCTGACTGCTTTCCGTTCCGGCCGGGAGGGGCAGATAGATGATTTCCGATCCGGGTGGGCAGTGTACCTCACTCCTCCGATGCCGAATCTATAACTGTAAAAAAAATAATAAAAAATAGTGATTCCTCCTCCGAACGGCAGGTGATGTCATTTTCATTACAAACACGGCCCCACACTTCCGGTATCCGGTATCCGGTATCCGTCTGCCGACTGCCGGCCACATCATCAACCATCAATCTGCCAACAGGCCGGAGCATGTCAAATCGGAATTTAAACCGAGCCCGAATCTCCTGCTGCCAGATGTGCTCAGCCCTCGGATAGTTTGCCGAACGAACATTTATCTAGTTGGTGGAATAATTATGCTCTTTACGATTCTCGGCTAAGTGCGCGTGTGCATCTTTCCGGTTCTGGGTGGGTGTGGGACATGTGTGCTGCACTGTGCTTGCTTTCACTCAATGCCAGGTATTTAATTTGAGTGTGCTCGTTCTCTTGAGGATGGTGTGAAGATGTGGAGATGCGGAGATGTGGAGATGTGGAGAAATGAAGAGTATACCGTGCCGGAACCCCAAGTCCCGTCCGCCCCCCGGCATGAATGCAAAAAACGTCAAGGTGGTATATCACATTGCATACAGGCATCCCGCTTCCCTTCCCGAGCCGCTGTCTAAATTCCCGGACCCTACCTTCCCCGCACCTGATTCTCTCTCTCCTCACAAGAGGGGAAGAATGCAGTCATCTCTGGGGTAATCATCATAATCAGTTGGAGTTTCTTCGTTTAAGTTGGGTTGGTTTGAACCGGGAGGTTGGGTTTGATTTGGGGTAAATCTTGATATATTATACGTCCATCCGTGTTTGTCTGTCTGACAAGATCTAGATCCAATCACAAGATTAACATCTCAATCTTCGGAACCAACAAGTAGATACCGACCGAACGCCTGATGAACAAAGCTTGTTTGTTTGTCAATAGCAATCTATCGTGTATGTTTGTTTTTGTGTGTGTGTGTGTGTGTGTTTGCCGACTGCCGAGTGCCGATCTTGACATGCCTTTATGGCGGGTGAGTGTCGAGGTCGAGGTCGAGGTCTGTATTGATCGGACGACAGTTGAAGGGAACGACGGGGGATGGCAGTTCTGAAGAGGGAGGTCAGTGCGTTGGATAGGATAGAGTTGAGCCGGTCGTGGTTGTCAGCCCCTTGAGTGATTCCAAATGACCTGCTCCTGTCCTGCTTCGCACAGCATGCTCCTTTCGTGCCCAACGCCTTCAACCCAAGCCAGATGACAATCACAGACCGTAGAACCAACATATATGTAAATCATTTTTATTTTATTTACTTCCCCTTCCATAAAGAGGAGCAAGCCAGGTTAAAAAACAAACCCGTCGTGTAAAAAAGGGACATGTGCTTTTCCTCCTCCTCCTCCTCCTCTCCCTCACTTAAATTCTGACCAATATCTCTATCTCACAATCCCATATCCATCACGTCTTTTTGGGATATCCCATGCATGTATGCATCCAGCCATCCAGCCACCTTTGTAGAAGAAGAAGAACGGTAAAATGGTATCAAGAAAGTCCTCCACAAGAGAGAGAAATTGAAAACCGAGATGACAAACAGCCCTTGATGTCATCCCACAAAATCAGAAGAAATAGTTTAAAAAGAAAAGAAAAAAGAATATAAAAAAGTAACAAAGTGACAAAGAAGAAAAAAGTAAAACAAGAATATATATGTGGCGTGGTGATGTGGTGTATGTATGCTATCATGAGTCGGCCGTTTGATTCTTCGACATCTCATCGAAATCGTTAGTTATATCGTCCCTCGTCTCTATGTATATTCCCTCCCTCCTAAAACAGTGAAAGCCTCAAATAATATTCGCAATGCTGATTCTCTTCTGACTCTCGCTCTTCTCGATGTTCGGCCCCGTAGGGCTATTCGATGCCCTGCCGTCTCTAAGTCTAGGCAATGGCGGCGGTCCCAGTATTCTTGGCGATGCCTGTGGATGTCCATTGACAGGCGCAAGCGAAACCGGCGGCAATTCCATCTTGATGGGAGAAAGGTGAGGCTGTGAGTGATGATGAATAGGTGGCGGCGCCGGTTGCAAGGGAGGCGGAACCCAAGCCTGGTGCTGCCTGGCTGGTGGTGGTGCTGGTGGTGGCGGAGGCGGTGGTCCAGCTGAAGGAGGCGGAACAGGTGCTGTTGGAGTTGTAGCTCCAGCCGCCAAGCTTCGTATTGAGCTCTCCAACCTTTCCCATCCAGGAGGCCCCATTCCCCACCTCTCCTCGCTCGTCATGCTTGTTCTTGCTTCGGCACTGAAAAGAGTAGGTTGTCCATCATCGACTGGAGAAGGCTGGGCCTGCAAAGCGGGCCCTGGCGACTCTCTTTCGCTTCCGGCCCACACCCATGCAGTATCGACGCTTGCCTGCAGGTCTGCGCTAATGTACGCAATTAGCTCTTCGTCTTGCAAAAGAGCATCTTGTATAGCAGTAGGCGAAACATGTGGGGGCGGATGCGGGTGGTGTGCCGGCCCGTATGGTGATGGTGGCTGACTGGCAGACCCAAGCTGTGCGAGGTAGCCCGTAATCTCAGCCCGCCTGTTGGCCAGAGCCTGGACAAAGAAGTTCAGGAATCGACCGCAGGGCATTACAACGTCTCGATGATCGTTGATGGCCCCCAACACTCGAATGCAGTTCATCGCATGGTCGATGCAACCCGTAAATATGAGGAATAGCGAGCAACGGAAAAGGTGTGTTGCGAGCAGTGCCGTAGCGCCTTGAGCGAGATCGGGCGTGGTTCTCGTAAGGAGCGTCGCCGTCTCGATGGCCGCGTGGGTGCACTGCTCAATCGCTGTGCGGCGGTCGTCGGGAGGGCATGATGGGATCAGATTGTGTCGATGAAGGAGCAGACGGGCGTTCAGAAGATAGACTAGCGGGTTAAGGAGCGAAGGAGCCAAGGCTGTTTGGCTCATGGGGTCGCAAGCCTCGGGGAAAGTGTTGTAGCAAGACGCGAAATGCCTGTCGAAGGCCGCGAGACGTGATGTCGCAATCACTGGAGAGGATAGTGCCCTCCCGAGGGCCGTGTAGGAACGAACAACGTGGATCACGGCCAACAGAGAATGCGTGAGCGGTTGGGCTCCGGCTGGAACCCTCGGCCCTTGCTCTGAGATGAAGCAGTCATCAACGCCTGCTGGCAGCGATACGTCGCAGTCAAAGTCATCAATCAGCATCGGCCTCCCAAGCTCGACCGCCAGAGTTCGGTCCATGATGTAAATCGCCCACCACGTTCTCCTCCGCATCTCTCCCTCGAGGAATTGCCAGGGCCCGAGCTCCGTGTACAGACCAAGGTCTTGAGCCACCCTCACGGCGTTACCAAGCCACGACCACGCTGCCGACTTGAGATTCATCTCGTTTAGCGCTTGCGCGATCAGGATGTAGGCGCGAGCGGTATCGAGATCTGGGTTGTCATTCCAAGGGTCGATGAGGCCCCGCGATGTCTCGAGCAGCTGGGCCGCCGGATACGCCCGAATGTGCTCTGCTTCAGCCGTGAACAGTCTTCCGACGGCCAAAACCGCAAAGAAAACAGACATGAAGGCCTGCGAAACAGGCGCCGGATTCCCTTGCCGGTACAGCTGGTCGCTTATCGCCGAAAAGTTATTCCAGTGAAGAATAGGGGTCATGGTGTGTGATGAGGTAAAGTATGCGCGCATCAACGTGTCCGTCACTGCCCTCGGCGGTAGCATGCTTGAGAAGTCCCTGGACTCGGAAGGCGGAAGTGGTCGATGCGGAGAAGGCGGTTTCCATATTCCTCTGGCAAAGTTTCGTAGGTTGGCCCTCGCCCTCGCGTGGCCGTGAATGCACGTTGGCCTCTTTTTCCGCTTGGGCACCGTGCCGATTTCAGGGAGCTGAAGAGGCAGTTGCTCGACGCCATCCACGTCCATGTCGTATCCTGGGTCTCGCTCCTGGAGCATCCGTCGAAGGCTGTTATTCTCGCGGCGGATTCGCTCCATTTGCTTCTCCAGATCCTGCACCTGCTTGATCGACGACATTCGTCTGTTAGTCTCCTTTGTGAACTGGCACTTGACGCTCCGGCTGGAGCACTCGGAGCAGCTGGTCGTTTCCGTGGCATCGCACTTGACCTTCCTCTCGCGGCAGGCGTCACAGCTGGGGTCCTTTCTCCTCTGGCGGTATGCTCGCTTGTGAGCTTGGGTGCTCGACGGCAGCTGTGCGTGGGAATGCCCCGGGGTGCCGGCTACAGACTCGCCCGAAGGCATCGAGTCCCGCTCCATCATGGAAGATGACGTTGCCGTGACAGGTGTGTATGGCTGGAACGAGTTTGTGTGAGGATGAGAGGCCGAGGAGTGAGACGAGAACAACGACTGCGGAGGCGGGATGCCAATGGGGTGTGGAGGAGTGGCAGTGTGGTTTGTCCTCGAGTTTGGTCTCATAGGCCCCCCAATGAATGGTGCTTGTAGTGGTTTGGGCGAGATTGGCGACGGCTCGTGAGGTCGCGATGAGGGGTTGGGGGATCGAGGGTACTGGCTGAGATTGTGCGACGATGCAGCAGCCATGGTGCTGCTCGCTGGTGTTGGTCTGGCTGCTGCTTTAAGAAGCAGCTTCCAGCAGCCTGATTCGGAACCGTCTCCACACAAGGTCACCCTTGATAAGATGGATGCTGGGGGAGCTGCCGGTCAAGCGAACATGCAGGCGGGAAATATTTTGGGGGGTACCGGTAACCGAATGTTGTTTTTTTCTGGGAATCGGGGAGTGTTCAAGGAAACTAAGCCCACACACTCTCACTCTCCCACCTTTTTTTCTTCTTCTTTCCTACCCCCAGCCCCTTCCAGTGTTCACACTGTACCTAAAGGTATGGAAATATGTCAAGACTGGGATCCTCCCAGTTTCACGCCTCCAAGATTATACAAACCTGTCTTTTTTTTTCTTTTTTCTTTTTTTCTTCTTTCTTTCTTTTCTTTCTTTCTTCCGAAACAGCTCCTTGTTGCTGCTTGGCTGCCTTGTTTTCTTAACCGGCTGCGAGCCAAGTCTTGTTTCTAGCAGTCGCTTTCACACCGTCTCTAGGGACAAATAAACAAAATGTCTCAAGTGATTCCACTGGCCGTATTCGAAAGTCCCGGGGTTTGGTATTTCACGGTGTTGCAACGCCGTGCAACCACAGTGCCGCCTCTAATCCGCGGGCTCTTGCGCGGCTTGCTGCGTGTTGCTTGCTATTATTGCTTGCTTGCTTGCTTCTTGAGTGTTTGGTGGTCCCAAGGTCTTCGTTGTCCGGTTTTGCCCCTGTTCCGTAATTTCTCTCTTTCTCTCTCGTCCCTCCTCAGCAGGCGAGAAGATCAAGTCGCAGTAATGTCAGTCGGAACTGTGCCGTTTGGCCCCCGGACGGACGCAATACGACCATGTGCTATTAGGCGGCCGTATTAGTAGAGCCCGTAGATGTCCAGCCTGTAAGTGTGGTGGTGCCTTTGCTGCTGGTGCTGGTGGTGGCCCGGCAGAAGCGATCCGAGAGGGCGTGTGTGAATGGGCACCAAATGGGCGCGTCTTCTGGTTCGTCGGGACGAGGGGGGGGACTAAAAGGCAACAGCAACTAACTGAAGCCCACAGTCCTGCGTCCTGCGTAAGGGGTGAGCCCTTTGAAAAGAAGGGGGGTAAACAGGATGCGGCGGAGACAGCGGCAAAGTGGCGGATGCTGGCAAAGAGGATCTGATGTGCTGCGCGCTTACTTCCGTGTCTTCTCCTCTGGGGGAACAGCAGTAGCAGCCAGCAGCAGGGCGATGGCGGGAGCGGGTTGCGTGACAAAAGAGGGACAGGTCCGGCATCGAAGCGTGATTTGAGGGGGCAACAGAGGGTAGCAATGACAAGCCGGGATGTACTTTGGTTGTGTCAGTGGAGGCAGTTACATCTCAACCACAGCCATGTCCATCCATCCATGTCCTTTCAATACTTGATACGAAGGATACAATACGTCCGTAGTGGGAGAACTTGTATGCTGCAACCAAGGCTGTACTGGGAAGCGGGCCACCACCATCACACTGTCCACCAGTCTACTTTTGCTGACTGGCTGGTGACATGAGTTGACGTCTCCGTTAGAAGCGGATATCTCGCAAGCTACCCCTGAATCTGGTACAAGGCACAGGGAAGCCAGAAAAACAAATTCCTGCTTGCTCGGGGTTTCGTGTGCCCACTCGCTGCTCATCAGTGGGTTGTTTGAACCCGAGATTTCTGCGGGTTTCTGACCACGGACGGCTCACTAGCGAAAGCACCCCGGCCCCTGACACTGAACCCCAGTCATTACAACAAAGATCGACCTTTTTCTTTTACCGTGCGAAAATAAGGTACTGTGCCGCACATCACAGACATTCCCGTTTTCCCTTGCCGTCTTGCTGTTTTCTTTGCCCACAGAATGTAGAAGCCACGCTGTAGTCCCAGGCGCAAGGGAAGCTGCCTGTGACGTCTGAGTGATGGTGATAGGTATAGGTTCAGACAACCATTGTCTCTCTTCAAGACAACGCAAAAAAAAAAAAAAAAAAAAAAACAGACATCAGGATATGGGACAGCTACACTAGAGACCTGCTTGGTGGCGTGGTGTCGTGTGGCGTCCAATATTCGTTTTGGCTTCATTCTCTTTTTGGGCCACTCCTGCATGCTCAAAGCCGCACCCGTTGACGCCGCACAGGCGAATATGCAGTCATTGCAGGAAGCAAAATGAAGACAGATAGATAGCTGACGGGGCTGACGGCCCAAGATGAACTCCAAGAGAAAGTCCTGTCAATGTCTTCCATGTCTTTGCGCTTGTCTCATTGCCATGTCTTGAGAGGCTGTAATCGTGGCATAGCATGATGTGCATTCGGAGTTCTGAAGTGTCTCTAAATAGTCCACGTTGTAAACGGTTCCTCCTGTACATTACCGTCAAGTCACGTACTGTAATCGGTAAGCGATCCGTATTGTTAGCCCTTCTCCATCGTTTCTCGGACAGCGCCATGGCCAGCCGACGAGAGGATCCGGGAGCCGAATCTCGGGGACCAGCTATAACTGCTCCTAGCGTAATTCATCGCCGGTACATAACTGGTACCACATCTGCAAGCGCTGAAATCCCTCTCGTCATCTCCTGTTCCTTGTTCTCGATGAATAGGCCACTCCCGGGGTCAATAATAATAAGCTGACTTATTAAGATCTTCAAGATAACTCCCGAAGTCTTTCAGGGATTCTTTCGAGATCAAGTACCACAGTGGCTAGAGCGTTTTCGACCACTGGGGACCTGGTCGGTCGCAGTGGTTCCAAGATGGTAAAGGTGGGCTGAAGAAAGCTTCAAACGCGTGTGGCGTCCAACGCTGATGCCAGTTTGCCTTGCCAAGTCCATCAACGTGTGTCATGGCGTTGAAAAGGCGTTTTCGGGACTCGGGAGCCACGAGCTTGAGGCGTCAATCGTCATTTTCCGAGTTGATCATTTCCAGTTTCAGCTCGCACATTCAACTCTACCACGACGTGCTGACACTGAGAGAGAGAGAGAGAGAGAGAGAGCGAGAGAGCGTTTCGAAGAAAGAAGAGAGCCGCCGACGGCGGATGATCTGTCTCGTCTGTCTGCAACCGCAACCACGGCTAGCCCTGTTTGTCGAAGCGCGCCATGCCTGCGCCGCTGGATCTCGGTAACGGAGGGGCTTGATGCAACCTTCCGCTTGGTGAGTTCGGCGAGAACTGGACATTTGCCAAGCCACCAAGCTCCATCCTTCCACCCGCTCCAGCGGAACACACGCAACAAAATGCTCATCGGCCGGCTGTTTGCGCACGGATGCCATCGACGGTTGTTGTGGGTTTTCCAAGAAAGAATCTGCTCCAAAGCAAGAGCAGCAACAAGACGGCTCTCCCTGAACAGCCGACCGACATGCTTGGGAGGGAATTAAAGGCGGGATGAGTGTGGGGTGTCCATCAGGTCCGGCAGGCACCCGGAGACCGGCTCGTCAAAGGACGCTCTTTGATTGACGGAACATCTGAAGGATGCAATTCTCTGATGGATGTCCCGTGCAGTCGACAGCTTGGCTTGCAGACGACCAGATTCAGAGACGCACATGTCGCCCGATGATTGCTCGATGATTGCTCGATACCCAAATGCGTCAAAGCCCAAAGTTACCATTCCCACTTTCCAAGACGGATGCTTCTCCGAGAACCAATCCAGCCAAGGCCAATGGGACCTCACGGTGCTCCAGGTGGTTACTTTTATCGCCGACGAACAAGAGTCTAGCAACGTCTGCCGACAGACATCCCTGGTTGATCCATGATATCCATGATCCAATTTGCAGCAAGATGATGCTGCTTGTCGGAGCGTAGTCCAGTCCATCCTCCCTTGCGGTTACAACAGCTGCAGCATCTGAAATTGTAATACTACATGCCTGCTTGATGTGTGTTTTCTGTGTTACCTGACGACACTTTCAGGTGTTCCTACCTAGACATTGGGAGATTGACTCTGAGCGATTTGCCCTTTCATCGGAAATTCAGAACAGTTGAGAACCCTGGGAGATCCGGATTGAGAGCCGAAGGCATTTGGTGCGCGCGGTGGATCTTTCGAAGATGGTTCCAATGGAACGAACGCTCTTGGCAATGGAAAGTGGAAAAGAAGAGCGATGACCGTGGATGAATCCCTGACCCTTGTCAGCCACGCCCGGAGACGGGGGTTCTTGAGATGGGCCTTGACCAACCGGCACGAGCCAGTTAGCGGCCCACTTCAGCGGGGAAAGTGGCAGCGATGATTCCGACTGGGAAGAGCTCGGCTGGGCGAGGCGGGCCAGGGTGTCACTGACTCCACCCCGCCCGACCGTTTCAAGATCGATGCGCGAGATTTGCAGGTGCCGAGAAATTGACAATCGACAACATTGAACCGTCCTTTTGTCTGAAAATCTTGCTGATTAAAGAGTTTTTTTTTTCCACTTTGTTGAGCTATTGAAAAGGCGGCCCATACTTGCAGGAGATCAAATGTACCATCACTGCCCAACTTGGGGGTTCCTTCCAATAATTAGCCTCGATGCAGGGGTTCCAAGGTTGAATTGAAGTCCGCCCCCACTCGATTTCCCTCACCACCACACCACCACACCACTGCACCTTCCAAGCCGGAGGTTTTATGTGCAAGTTTGTGGTAATGTGGAAAGCACGACCAACTTCCAATATTAGGCAGCTGATCTCGAGTTTGGATTTCCTCCGGTTTATCGGTTATGGGTTGTTGCCTAGGAAGGAGCTCATGGGCCCAAAAATGCGGCCATGTGAGGTCTCGAATTTCCGTCTTGTCAAAAGAATGCGTAGATGGAGAGGAAGCGGCAGGAACCGACTGCAACCTGCCAGTCCCAGCGGAAACCTAACAATTGTTGAAGCTTTTTTATCGGGGATCGGAAAAGAAAAGAGGTAACCTCGGTGGAATCTTGCAGCGACTGGGCCTCAGATCAAAATGCAAGTGTGTCCGGTTTCAGACAAGAAGTCCGAGTTCAGACCCCTCATTGCCAATGCTGCCATCTGATGTTGTCAGTTCTGCATTGACGAAGGAACGAGAGACATCCAACACGTTATCGTGCGCAACTGAGAGAACCCGGAACTCGGAAAAGGAGTCGAGTCCAGGCCCTCTTGGCAGCAGACACCATTCATCGATGGCGGTTGTTAGTGGCCCGCCTGGTTGATTCTCAGCAGGACCTGATGCTCCGATGGTGTCTCCTCCTCGACAAACTGAACGTTTCAACAACAAATCTCTCCCAACAATCCAAAGTGCGACTCCGTTACAGCCAGTGGATTGTAACACGACACCTCCCTTATCACCACGCATGTTTCACACGCCGATTGAACCGCAATAAAATGACGCCAAAACCAGCTGTTCGGAATCGAGGGAGCAAGCTCGCTCGCAAGCGAAATCACCCCCTTCTAACGAGACGCAGCCACACAGACCTTTCCCGTGTGAAGCGTCAACTGTGGCTGCAGCGTGCAGCTCGTGGTGGTCGTCTCACTTGGTGCCCCACTGACAGGGGCGAATTGTTGCGGACCTGATCCAAACCGTTTTTCTTATTTCCCTGGCAGACGGACAGACAGGAAAGCATTCGCCCAGCATTCGATTTCGGCCACTTTGTGCCGAATATGCAGGACTCCTCCATGTTGGCCTGGGCCACATGTACGCCATCGCGGGGCGCTGCCCGGCCAGGGATTTCGGCGCCTGCTGCGGGAGAAACCGAAAATGGGGACCAATATGACTCGTCATGTTACAGTACTTACAGTGATACCAATATTACGATACCACAGGTGGTGGTGTGGTGTTCGTTTGCACTCCAAGACAGAGTGCCCACCGTGCCGCGCAAATCATCTTGCTCAGGAAGGCATCTCCAGTTCGGGGTTAATGGGCATGGAGGATGCGACGCGCTTGTCGGCTCGGTACGCAAAACTCTCGTTCACACCCACTCCAAGGGTCACCTCTACCCATCCATCCATCCATCCATCAACCCACCATCGTCGGTCCCGTCGGTGCTCAGCAAGCGAGGTAGCATTCTGAAAGTTCCCGTTTCAACTTATCTTACTGGCCCACGACTTTACAGTAGTTGATCAAGGCCGGAACAAGCCCCCAAAATAGCAACGACCATTGTCGGAGTTCAAGAGGATGAACCATCAATACATAAGATGCCCTGATATTAGGCAGACGGGTACCATCTATCGGGATTTATTACAGGGGGGGTCATTTATTACACTCCTCGTCATACATACCAAGCACCGACAACAGCCGTCGAGTGGATCCCAACGATAATGGCTGGTCCTGGAAGATGGATGGTCAGCCCAGCTTGACCACCAAGCAGCCGATTGCCGAAATCCGGTCGGGGTGATCGGGCTCCGCTTTCACACCAGATCAAAATAGCTTTCACAGTCTTGTTACTCCTGAGCAAATTTGAAAGCTGTTCCTCCGCCATACACCACGCTAAGATATGATATAACCGTGGTAACATTATTGGAAGTTGAGAGACACGGCTCGGACTCGGCCAGACAATTCCGAAAGCTTCCGTTCGCGAGAGACTTCTTGGTCGTTTCTGCAGAAGAGAGATGCAACTCAGCCTTCGAGCTGCATAGTAGGGTGGTGTCTGAGCGGAGTTGCTGAGCTGGCGAGGGCCAACTTCTCATGTCTTGTTATATATAAACAGTCATCCTCAGAAAGCACATGTCGTGGAACCGCCGAAAAGCGCAAGAGTCGGCCGATGGAGCATCTTGAGCGGAGACGCACTTTGTTGGAGACGTTCCGATTCGCAAAAGAGCCCTTGGCCAGGTGACAGGATGACGGATACTGTGCTGGAGATCTCGGAGACCTTCGCCGTACGGATACCGTGAGCGGTTCGCTTGACTGCCATGGTGGAAGGGAGAAAAGGCCGGGCGGCACTCCCGTTGCTGTGCCGATCCGTCCGCTGCTCCAGGGTTCCTCCTGTGCCGCGCAAACCACAGACTACGCTCCACGTGTAAGTCAATTCGTCCATTTCAGTTTTCCAACTGTCACACAAACCAGGGTTGCTGTTGCACACACCGTCCAAGGGTATTTGGTTGCTCACCCAACAGCGGCCTGGTGATGAAGCTGGAGCCGAATGTCTCGGGTCATGGTCGGAGAGGAAGGCTTCAGTCGGCAGGCTTGTCAAACGAACTCGCGGCCTCAAAGAAAACCCATCAAGTTGTCACAAAGTGACAGGAAACCGGCGACCTGTCGGGTTGCTCATCACATGGAATGATGCCTGCATTCCTTTTCGGAAAGAAAATACAAGGGGGGCTTCAGAAAAGGAGGGGGAGATGAGATTTCTGTTTCGTTGAGATGAGGGGGGCCGTCACGCCGTATTCGTTTTCACAATGCAAGTCGTGGCAGTGAGGCAAGTTGGTGTGCGCCGGTCTTGGTCATTCCGGATTGGATGCTGATGAGCGGAGGCAGCTGAGGCCACAGTCGGCGGATCTCCGAAAGCAAAAAGAAAAAAAGAAAAAATAAATAAGTCATTTTCGGTACTGTACGAATACCGTTTTATGTCTGCCCCCTGGCCTCCCGATGGATGGCGGGCTGACGCCCTGTCGGATGGGATTCCGAGAAGCGACTAGTCTATCTTTTTTTTTTTTTTTTTTTTTTTGAGGAAATGTGTTCAACAAGCAACGGAAGATCACGGCATGGTTTACACGTGCGGCTCTTCTTCATCCTCGCTTCATCAGATCAGCTTTGTTGTTTGATTCCTATGAGACCTCTTATTTCCGTCATCGGGACAGGTAATGTCCCAAACGGCCAGACTCGAGACCTACCCCAGCCTCGGGGCCTGGACCCGAGCCTGTTCCCTCCCGCTGCGACGGGACACGCCAGAAGGCAGTCAGACGGGCAACGGTGATCCTCCACGCTCCGTCTTCTGACGTCGGTCATTGATCGAAACGCAGAGGATCAACAGACGGGATGCTTGTGTGTTCCTAGCTAAGCACTAAGCCCTATTTGGGAAGCTCGTCGCCACCGTGCTTCCGGAGCCACTCCCCCAATCCTGCTGCGACTCCCCCCTCCTCCCGCGCCGGAAGCACCTGTGAGGCACTGTGATTCAGTGATGTAATACCCTAGCCGTTCATCAGCTTTCTAAACAGCCAAGAAGGATGGTTATCTCGGGGAAGGATCGTGATGAACATCATCATCACCATCATCATCAAGGGGGGGGAAATGCTCTTCCCTCCCTCCCCCTCCGCCATTTGTTGCCCCGCCCTTCGTTCACCCCCACAATGCACAGTAGTGTATTTTCCACTTGCCTTTTCTGCGGGCGGTCCACATCACAACCAGTCGGTTTTGCTAAAAACATTTCCCAGGGTCCCACCTCCCCACCCACAGAAGAAATAGCGTCCCGGCAGCTGCCGCGACAATGATTACACCCACCACGACACACCACACACCACAACGTCACCCCCTCCAACAAGAGCAAGATTGTCGACAGTTGTTACCCCTTTTCGCAGGGTGCTGACACACCCACTTGCAGTTAATAACAAACGTTGCTTTTTTTTCACACCAACAGCCAGGGTATACCTACACTACAGATTACGCAAGAATACCCGAGGACCAAGAATTACATGTCACAATCTATACGACGTGTGCATCCCGGCCGGCCGGGGCCGGGGGCCTGGGAGTGGGCCAAGGTAAATCTCGGTCATGACTTCCGGTGAATTATGGAGACTTTTATTCTTTTCTTCGGCTCACCGGTGGATGGTGACATGGGGGGTTTTGTGGAATATTCTTTGGAACGAAGTGGGTTCGAATGGATTATCACAACATGGATGTTCGGTTCAAGTGAACTGTTGATGTTGCGTTTTGCTGCGCGACAGGGGGATACAGGGCACACAATGCAGTTATCGCCCAATCCTCTAATGAGACGTTGGAGATGCAGAAACTCATCACGGTTACAGTTACAGTTACAGTTACAGTTGTGGTGTGGCAGGGGAGAGATAGGCGAACAGGTGGTGTTATTAAATGGAGGGGTAACTGGATGGGGGGGTTGGGGGACAGAATGATGAAAGGAAACTTCTTTGCATGTTTGCTAAAAGCTGTTTCGAGAGAGATGGGAGACTTGGCTTTGGGGGGTTATTGGAGGTTGGGGTGACTGAGGGGGAATGGGATGAGGGGAAAGGGGAAAGGAGAAAAGGGGTTTGGGATTTTGGTAAGTTGGGGTTGGAGATCAATTTACAGGCTGACAACAGGTATCCACGGATGTGAGAATTTTCGACATTCGCTCTTCGTCTTTTGATATGGGTAGGTTGTCGAAGATTGTGTTCTACCATATTGGGAGGGGTCAAGTGCGTGGCCGATTACGTGTTAGATTTGCGTGTACGGGGGCTGATGATATGAAATGGGAGGGCTGTGATGATACCTCACGTGTCAAAAAACGTCCGGCGGTTGCTGCCAGGGCGTAGAGTCCGATATTGATCATGATGATATTTCGGCTGTTAGGAAGTAGATGAGAGGTAGGTGGCACATGTGCATCAGGAGGGACCAGATGGTAGAAGTTCTGCTGATGTCACAATCTATGTTCTCTGATATCATGCGCTCGATAACAGAACTTTTAGAACCAGTATGAGCACACGGAATTAGAGCGGGGGGACCTTGGCCACGGCGAACCAGATACTTGGAATATGCTTCACCAAAAGAATCCCGGCGGCATCTTGTTTTTCTTCTGTATGCCTTGGTAGACTCGAAAGTGATCTATCTCTTTTTCCCCGATTTTAGAAGCGGTTACCCAATACTGTGTGCTCGTTTATACAAACGGAAGTATAGACAATTTTGTCTCGGTACCTAAGATGATCTACTCGTTGCTTCCAAGACAGTACAGTACAATAAACTCGAAGCCCCTTTTTTCAACCTCAAATACTACTACCTATGTACAAGTTCATTACGCATGACATCATAGGGATGTGATTGCGAGTCGCGGTCTTGCGGATCTTATTTTATTCTGGCAAGAATAAATTCATGTCTACATAAAGATTATCTGGTACCTATTCGCCATGATTTTAAAAGTCCTCTTCCTTTGAAGTTACCAGCCATTTACTGGTCTGTAGTAGCTATGTATGTATGTCTGTATGTCTGTAGTAGCTATGTATGTATGTATATACTAATACTTTTGAAGGTCAGGTAATTTTGTGATTTTGTGTTGTGTTGTGTTTCTAGAGCACACAAACAAAACCAGGGACTTGGAGGAAGGAAGGACTGATCATAAGACAACAAGCACACCACACAAGTAAATCGACAAGAGGGCGGTTTCTTTTGAAATGGGTATTGAGAGAGTGGAATGCATGTTGCAGTGCTATTGGGAGTTTGATAGACGTGATTAGATATAGCTGGGTCTTTTAAGTATCGGTTGTTTTGTGGTGTGTCGACGTTTACACCACCAAAGCAGTCAGTCATCAGACTGAAGAGTCCATGTAATAAATTAACTGAGAGACATTATTCCATGCTACGCCCTCCGGGTGTGCCTTTTTGCCTCGTATCTTTTAAAGCCAGATGTCTTAGTTTCACCAGAGGAAGCTGTGATGTCAAATGACGGGCTCACATTGTTTAAATCAGGGTTCGAAGTATGCATGACGAGAGTTATATAGATATATCTTGTGAAGGTAAGCTCCACCTCCCATTACTCTATCTAGGGTGCTCTTGAAATACTATTATGATCGATAAACGAAATAATCTCTCTCTCTCTCTCTCTCTCTCTCTCTCTAACCTTCTAACCTCGTTTCCACAGACCCCCGGAGAGGAAAAAAAAAAAAGAGAAAGGTCGGCCAAGCAACCTTATATAATAGTCTATACAGAAACCTGGTATTTAATCTTAACTTCAACTCAACCTTCCAATCCCGATCTTGTCAAACTCAACTCAGAAGCTCGGGCATCACACCCTCCCCCAACACCAAGGAGATTCCCGTACCCCAAAAAAACAACAACCACCTAAAAGTACTTCATGATAAACTACAAACTTGAATATTACAACCTTTCCACAACCTCACTTTCAACAGCTATGAGGCTTCACTCTAAACAATTTCTTTTTTTCCCCCTCGTAATTCTCAACATCTGAGAACTCGGTCTGAGCATCCATGAGAAAAGTATCTATTTTTATCTCTCACATCCCCTGGTGTCTCACTCGTCTCACCATCACACAGAATTCCACGTGAGGAAGTATAAGACAACGTCAGGTGTGTGTGACGTGGATCATATCAACATATATCTCAAACACGCACACACACACGCACACAGATACACACAATTTAGCACGATAAGAACCCCAAGAAAGTTGCCATTATTGAAAAGAGGTGATAATACCTTAAAAAAGGCCTTGTCGAAGTAAACAAGGCCACTAATCAAAATCCGCGGACACCCGGGGGGCATTGTACTGTATGGATGTATGTATGTCTTATTTGTCTCTGATCCACACAACCCTCCGTTCTAATCTAATAACACAACTCAGGCGGAACGAGTCAAAGTTGTTTGTTTCTTGCTCTCCCCTCCGTTTCATTTTCATCTATTTTTTTTTATTTTTAATTTTTTTTTTTAAAAAAAAAGATCCTTATATATATGTATATATATACTACCTCACACACACACACACACACACACACACACATACACTCACACACATACTCTCTCTCTCTCTCTATCAAAAAAAAAATCCATATTACCAACCCCAACAACGTTTCAGCAAAAAAAAAAAAAAAAAAAAAAAAAAAAGGCATTGATCCCCACTATTATTCCATCTTCCATCTATTATTGCATGATATCGGACTTTAACAACATACCTGTGTACTGCTGCAGCTTTTCCAGCAGAGCTCAAGGGAATCAATCCAATTTACAAACACAATCTCATCCTTATGACATGTATTCATGGCCATCCCGATAACCCCAACCGGAGCGCCAAAGTTGGTTTTGTTGGATTAGATACCTGGGTTGATTCCCCTTCATCTTCATTCCTCCCAGAGAATAGTGCATGGCGAGGGAACTGCTTGAAGGAACGTCGCCCACCGCATGCGATCGGGCTAGGATGCACACGAACGGCCCTCCATTCGTGTACCAAAGTCAGCTTGTACGTGGCTGCATTCGCCTGCCCGGAGCGAGACGGAAATGAAGACTTTTATGTGTCAAATAGATTAGCATTAAACAATAAATATCTAAATAAAACTCCTTCAACACCCCAATCCATGCACGCACCCAAACACCCAAGCGAATGCTCCCAATGCAAAAAAGGCTTTCAACAAATAAAATAACACAACAGACCCTCACTGGCCTCCCGTATAAGTCAAAATGTACGGCAAATCAGTTCCATCTTCCACGCCAGCCAGCCTAATAACCGACCCAGCCCCAACGCTTCTCAAACTCGCACTTCCCGAGCCCGAACTACTACCCATCGGGTACGGGTGTCTCGTTTGAGCGAAATCGTCAGAACTCGAAGCCCTACTAAGCACCGTGTGTCTGCTCTTGGGCGTCGTCGGAGCCGTCTGGTAGTACAGCCAGGTATTGGCGCTGGAATTACGCATACCAAGTCCTGGCCTGCTCTGAGCTCGGCCGGCCGAACCGCCACCAGACGAGCTCGAGCTGTTTCTCCGACTGCGGCTGCTATTATCTCTGGTTCTTAAGACTTGCAAATATCTCGGCGTGCCCGCGCTGGACGGACTAGTCCCGCGCGGGGCATCGTTGTCGATGTCGCTTTCGGTTGGCGCTGGGCCCGATGATCCGTCGTCATCGTGTCTCGCAAGCATTGCTGGACTGAGTGGGTGCATATTTCTGAGAATTTCGGCGAATAGATGCATCAAGTTGCGGAACTGCTCGTTTGACAAGGGTTTGGCAGCGAACCGGGCGGCTTCGTATTTGGCGAGGAATTCAGTAGTTGTAGGTAATGGAGCTAAAACGGCAAGGTCGGTGAGAAGGGTCAGGTATTCTCGTAGTCCCATGTCCTCTGGCCGCTGAAGGAGAGCGACTGCGTCTGGATCGAGGGTAGGTGGTTCCGAGTGAGATTCGGGGTCCGGGGGCGCTAGGGTGAGAGCCTTCGCCTCAATCAGGTTTGGTAGTTCCAGAATGACTGAATCATACTGAAGATTCGGTAAGTCGGGGGATGTAGGTGACGCCCATCCGGGATGTTCAATCTTCCCCCAAACCTCCTTATGCTGTGGGATGTTGATACCGACTCCCTCCACGGATACCGAGTTCTTCCTGAATTTGGATTTCCATCCTCCCCCTTCTGCCGCCGGTGCGGGTACGGCCTTCTTATTTGGTCCTCCTCCTACGCCAGTTGTCGCGAACTGTTCGGCCGGGACAATGGGTGGAACGCGCGGTCGGGCTTCATAAGCGATTGCGGCGCTCCTGCTGAGACCTTCGACGATCACCTGGCGCACGCTGTGGGGGACATCTCCCTTATCGATTGGAATCCATGATTTCGGAATGGAAGCTAGCACGGAGCGATTGACGTAAAGACGGGTGGTATAGATGAAAAGGATGAGCAGAACGGACACGACGTAGCAGACTGCGATGACGAGGATGTTCCAGCTTTGTTTTTTGGGGACTGCCTGTTGGATTAGATCGGCGGGAGTGACGATGAGAAAACCGAGCAAGACAAGATATAAAAGATAGTAGAAGAAATTGTAGATGATTATGAAGCAGAGGGACGCGGCCGACATGGTGGTGATTGGCGGCCGAAAGAAGATGAAGCTATGTAGATCTGGAGCCGCTCAAGTTGGCGCACAAAGAATGACAGGCGGAACGCCAGAAATCATGATGATTTCTCAAATCGGAGGCACGAAGCAGTCCGTGGAGTTGGACTGCAATTGAAGCGCCCCGCCAAACATTGGCTTCATCACTTGAATTGCAGTCGCAGTGGTGATGATGCAAAGTTGGAAAGCTTGCGCAGGTACCTGCAGTAGTGTTGGATCTGGGGACCGAAAAGGGGCCAGCTGTCTGCCAGGTGCACCCCGGAAAGGCTGACGCACGGATAATTTGCAGCTGAGCACAGACCAGTTGCTTAGGTATATAATTTCGGCCTCCCTCCCAAATTTTAGACATTTTCTTCTTTTTTTTTTTCATACTTACCTTGTTCGGGCACGACTGGATCAAGAATCAGTTGTGCCAGAATGATAAACCTGCATTGCACATCGTGGAGTTAGTCATTCTGAATTGTCCTTCGGGGCCGTTCCGGGCGGAATTTTTGATATTCACCATCTTTTTTCGCATTGATCATCGCTTTAGTGGTGACACTGAGAAGAAGGGGTTGCAGTCGGTGTGGTGAAGTTATTTGTGTTGTTTTGCATGGTTGCTGGAATGTCGCAGCATGTTTATGGCTATTGTCGCGGCCGTCTTGTTGATTTGATTCCCCAAAATACTTGGTTATTTCCTCGCCAATCCATTGACAATCACATGAAAGTGAAGATGGAGGAGGGGTTACATGGCCCACTTCTTTTGTTCCTCAGTTCCGGGATCCGAGTGTTCCCTTGGCTGACCTTCTCTTCGCCCTCCTTCCCCGCATGCGGTTTCTAAATGCGTCAAGTGATGGGAATAAATGTCGACTCGATATCCAATATCGTTGGAGAAGCGAATTCGAAAGGCAGCATCAATTCTGCACAAAATAGAATTGATGCACGGCGGGACGGGATTTCCCCAACTTGGATTCCCACTTCCCCATGTTGTGCAGCGGGCGGCACCCCCACGCATCTCCAAGTTTGTTACATGTTGTTTCCGTTCTTTTTCCACTCGTCTTCACATGTCAAGAGGAAAACCACCCCGTGACGCCATGAGTCGTGCCTGGTGCACCGCTTCGAGACAAGCCCCTCGACGGGCATTCGGGAACCATGTGCAAGCGGTCCCGTGAGCTCTTTTTTGCTTTTAATTTTTTATTTCCTTTTTCTTTGTTTTCCGAGACTGCTGCTTACTTGTTGTCGTTATTTTTTTATTTTTTGGTAAGTGCAAAGTGATATGGATTCGACGACGGCGTGGCTGAGCTGATTTTCCGAGTTAATAATAGTCACCACTCCCTCTCCTTCGTTCCTCGCCTTACCCGTCACTCGTCATCACAAATCGATTAGTCGGTCGGTCGGCGAAAACTATCTCGTCCTATTCTTTGTCTCACCCGGTGCCCGTTGTCAACCCCGCCACCACCGTTGAGCTGCAACAGACAACCCAGGGAATGAATCTGTCGGTAGAGGTGGAAACAACATGATTGACCATGTGCTGGGAAGGCCATCCGTCAAGTCACGGCGGCTGCAGGTCCTTGCTGTGTTGGCATTCTGGTCGGCTTATCTCTTCAGAGGGAACAAGAACGGTCCCCCAGTCTTCCGATTCCTCTCGCGATGGCTCTCCAAGAAGCTCACAGCATGGCAAACCTTTCTCATTACCATGCTGTACCTCTACTCGGCCAGAAACTTCAGCACTCTGGTCGGTCTCGCGAGCCCGGAGCCATTGGCAAAGATGTATGATGCGACCTATTTCCGAGCAACGTGGGTTCTCACTGCTTTGGATGCCGGTTTCTGGACGGCCATGAAGATTAGACAGAAATGGCTACGCGATCTCGCCAGTGTTGTCTTTTCGGTGTTTTATATGGTGGCAGCAGAAAAGGCAGACGAGAAGGTGCGCAAGGTGCGAGGAAACATCACGGTCGAGCATCTCAGAGTCAGCTGGAACAAGGGTGTTGATTCCCCTTACTTGGGATTTCTACAAGGACTGGTTCGACCGCGATTCACAAAATGGCCGCCCAGAGCCATTCGCATTCCGCGACCTTCAACGAGCGACTACAAGGAATCCGTGCTAGGCTGGCTATACTTTGACGGCCCCCTCTCAGACCTCAAATACCACAACCGCATCCTCCTCGACATCCCCGGTGGCGGTTTCGTAGCAATGGACCCCAGATCCAACGACGACAAGCTCTTCTCCTGGGCTGCCAAAACCGGCCTCCCCATCCTCAGTCTGGACTACAAAAAAGCGCCCGAATACCCTTACCCTTACGCCCTCAACGAATGCTACGACGTCTACAGCACCATCATCAAAACGAAAGGCCGCTGCATCGGTCTGTCCGGGGACCAAGTGCCCAAAGTAGTAATAACGGGAGACAGCGCGGGAGGAACCCTGGCGACGGCAACAACCATAATGATTATCGAATCCGGCTCCTCCCCCATCCGTCGCTTCCAGGGCCAAACCGACCTTCCCATCCCTGCCGGTTTGGTCTTGTTCTACCCAGCTCTAGACATGAACATCGGCAGCTGGATGTCGGACGAGCAAATGTCCCTCATCAAAGACCGACGCATGCGGGGGACGAACAAACGCGTGTATAACCAGAAATCAATGCAATATAACGATTTAGTCGGAACACCGCATCAATCAGACGAAGAAGAAGACACCTCCCCCCCTCCTCCAGCTCCAGCTCCTGCCCCTCAACACCTCGAACTCCCTTCACCCAACGGCGGGGGATTCAAACCCCCACCGCACCACGACCTCTCCCCTGCGCCTCAATACGCACACATGTCAACCTCCTCCTGGAACGTGCAACCCCATCCCGAACCCACATCATCATCATCATCACCCTCCCATTTAACGCCCGACGACCCATCCCGCAGGAAATCGACCTCGCATCACCCCGAACCTCTCCGCACCCGCCTCGCCATGTCCTCCATGATATCCTACTTCAACGACCGAGTTTTAACGCCAGAAATGATGCGGGCAATGATTATACTCTACGTAGGCCCACATAACCGGCCCGATTTCAGTCAGGACTATCTACTCTGTCCCATCCTGGCGCCGGATGTCATTCTGGCCCGCTTCCCCAAAACATACTTTTTGACCGGGGAGAGAGACCCCCTGGTGGATGATACCGTCATTTTCGCGGGGAGGTTAAGAAGGGTGAAAGCCGCGCAGATGGCTTCGAACGGGACGAGGTACGAGTACAGGGACACGGACGCGAGGACGGAAGGGTTTGACGAGCGGGAGGTGGCGGTCGTGGAGTTGATTCCGGGGATTTCGCACGGGTTCTTGCAGTTTCCGGCTGTTTATCCGCCCGCGTGGGGGTTGTTTGAGCGGACGGCGGGGTGGGTGGAGGAGTGTTTTGAGCAGTGTAAGAGTACGACTGTCAGGGTTAATAGGCCGGCGCGCCCGGCCGAGAGTGTGGCCAGTACGGAGGATGGGGGAGGGGGTTTGGAGATGAGTTTTGGGAAGAAGAGGGATAGGAATAGAGTCAAGACTAGGGTTAGGGGGAGGACGATGACTTCTGGACAGGAGAAGAAGGAGGAGGAGAGTGTGCCGTCGGAAGAGGTTGTGGTGGAGGGTGGGAGTAGTGAGTCTTCTTCTGCGGGAATAAATGGTATAGGAGGGGAGGGTGTAAATGGGGGAAGCAAGAAACAGAAAAAGAAGAAGGTTAGGACGGCGAATGAGAAAAACACGTTGGTAAAGAGGTTGGCTAGTTCGGATGATTTGTTGGGGAGGAGGATGCATGGCTTGGCCGGGGGGTTGACTGGGTTGCCTGTTGATGGCGCTGAATAGGCAGTAAATGGGTGGATGATGTGATGTGATGTGATGTGGGCATTCTTTGGCATAGAATATTTTGGCCTTTTTTATCTTGGTTACACAATATCCTAGGCAATAGCAATATATTGTGTGAGAAGAAGTGTTTTGGTTATGGCTGTAGTTGGTGTGTGCTGTGTAGCCTTTGTGTCATGTCTGTAGTCTGGTAGGACGAGATGAATGGGACTAGGCTACTAGGTTGTTTGGTGTGGTACACGTTGTCTGAGGAGTGTAAAAAAAAAAAAAAAAAAAGGGGGGGGGGGGGGAAGAGGTTCCTTTGAATTTGGTGCGGTGGCCACGATTGGGTGGGAGGAGTGATTGGGTTGAGGAGGTTGAGGGATGGTGTGGAAATCCGTTGCGTGTGGAAAGAAGGGGAATAAGAATAACCTGTCGCTAGAGGAAAGATGGGAGGGGAGGGGAGGCTTCCAAAAAACCTTCCAAGAACTAGGAGAGTCGGGCCGTAATCCCCATGCAGTTTATCAGGTCGTCTGTCAGAAAAGATTTGGCCGTGATACATACATATTCGAAGGGCGGGGAGGCGGGGGGGGGGGGGGGGATTCACGGTTTATTGACCTCCTTCACCCCCCTTTTTCTTTTTCTTTTCATTCCTTGAATCACAATTTCTGAGAGCACAAGACCCATTGCGACAGACAGCAGTTTTTGTTCTTGCTGAGAAGAAAAGAAGGTTGGATGACATTTCCCACTCGTCCAAAAAGCGAAGCCGTACGGCACGTCCCGCTCGTTCGCTAGGTATGTTTCACACCGTCACTGTTCAGAGCTTACTTTAACGTCGGTTCTTCACCTCTAAATTGGGTCCGTTTATAAGAAATGAGCAACCGTGTTATCGGTACGGGTTGTCTGCCACCTGGAAAACAAGAAAAGAAAAGAAAAGAAAAGAATAATTTGAACCTGTTTAATATCGCCCTTGAAAAGTCATTTCAAGCCATGCAAGTTCTGTCAGATTCAGCCCATGCATTTAGACAGGCCGAAGATAAGACACTTCACACACAACAGCTGGCAGCAAAATGTAAAACAAGAACCTGCAAGCGCATTGATGGAAAAAGCGCAGTAAAAAGAAAAAAAAGGTTAAATTTGTCTGAACCCTCCCCTACATAAATATACACTCGCTGCATCATCCATCATCATCATCTCATAAACGTAAACCTCATTACATCAACCCCATCCCTCGAAACCAAAATAAAATAAAATAAACACCAATCAAACCAACTAACCAACTCAATACCGTCTCCCATACTCATCACCCCTTCCGTACTCCCTACTTCCCCCGTGCTCCCCCCTGACCTCCCTCTCCTCCCTCCTGACCCGTCCCTCCAACTCCTTCCTCCTCTCCCTCAGCCCGTTCCACTCCTCCTCCCTCCCTTTGCCCCTCTCCATCCTTTTTTCCACCGCGTTGGCACCCAACCCGCCAACAGCCGCGCCGACGATGGTGCTGAGCAGAACCGCCGACTTTTCCCTCTTTCCATCCTCTTTCCTGTCTTTCCTGTCCTTTCCGTACTCGTGCCCGTCCTCGCCGTCGCGATCATACCCGTTCCCGTGACCGGCAGAAGAAGAAGAAGACTTCTGATGAGAGCGCGAGCGCTTCGAAGCGGCGTGCGCGGCCTCGCCCGCCACCAGCCCGCCCACGATCGCTCCCAGGACGCCGACGCCCAGCCCCGAGGTGGAAGGGGTAAACGTCTTTTCGAGCGCCGTTTTCGCTTTGTTTATCGGTCCGTCTCCCGGTCTCTTGTTCTTCTTGTCGTTGCCGTTGCCATCGCTGCTGCTACTTGAGGAACTAGAGCTGGTTGAGTCTCTTCTCGTGCGGCCTCTATTCATTGTAGTGGTGGTTAAAGTGGTGGGCAACTCAGATGAGTGAGATCCGGCTCGGGACCGGCCGTGACGGGAAGAATTAGGAGGGATTTGCAAGGTGTTTGAAGGGTGGGCTTGGGGTGATCGGGGTGATCGGGGTGGGTAGAATGGTGTGTGTTGTTCAAAGTGTGGATGACGAGAGGAGGAGTCGGGTTGTCGTAGGGCGCCCGAGGAGTATGGCGGCCCGCGGTCGGGGGACGGGGAGTAGTCGCGGGGGCGATGTTTGGGCGGGCCGGGGGTTGCGGAGCGGGAACGGGCGTGTCGAGGGGGTGGACCGGCGTCTGAGTCCGAGTCGGAGTAGTAGCGTGGCATTTTTCTTTTCTTTCTCGGTAGTGAAATATTATGTTGGTGGTGAGATAAATGTATTCTTTTATTGCATTGAGTTAATAATAGGACAAAGGTGTGATGAATCTGATAAGTTATGCGATTTATTCGTTGCAACGGGTATTTAAGGCGATGCAAGTTGAGGCTGTTGATTTCTCTGCGGTTCAAGGCTCCGTATTAAATGAAAAGAAAAAAGAAAAAAAACCCCCAACTGCAAAAAAACCGGGCGCAGACGCAATCCCACCTATTACCTCTTCACACAAACATCATCACTGTGATTATTGATGATGGTGGGGCATAGTGGCGATGATGTCACTTTAATCAGTAAGCAGGTTTTGATGGAAAGCCAAGGAGAGGCTGATAAATGGCATGCGGCGCATTTTATCGCTGCAAGCTTTCGGACGATATTTACGGGAATGGGGACGAATCAGATTGGAGGGAGTTATTACCGGTGATGGCTTCATTTCTCTGAACAGCGTCGACAATGGATTGATTCACTTCACGAGGATGCCAAGCCCACCCCAATAGATTGTTAGTGCCCCCTTTTTTCCTCATCCCCGCAGAGTAAACAAAACAATCGCAATCAATAACCGCATCAACAAAGTCAAAGTCAATCTTCATAGAAAACCAAATTATTCCTTCCTTTCTCTATAAAAGAAAAAAAAAGACAAAGTACAATACTCAACAACTCCCAATTTCATCATCAAAATAAAAAACCTTCATCGTCCTTCATCCTCCTCATACTCCTCCGGTCCTCCCATTCACCATTCCAAACGCCAAATTTTAAAACCAAGGAGGGGTATCATCCATCCATCCATCCATCCAGACGTTCTTGAGATGTGTGAAAAAGAAGAAAAAAAGGGGGGAAAAAAAAGAAGAAAAGCCTTCCGAAAATTAAATTAGGCCTCAGGGAAAAATAAAAACCTTGAATGCATGTTGGAGTATGGTGCATGTCTTCCGCATAATGGGTATGCCTCCTTGATAATGAATAACCGCCTTTCGAAATAAAATCAGGCGTGAAAGAAGAACCTCGTATGCATTCCGCTATAATAAGCACCCCTTGTGGGTGAGAGGCGTCAAAGAGAGAAATAGATGCATGCCGAATGTGTTGCATGTCTTCCAGATCGATGAGTATGTGTTCCGGAATGATAAAAGCGCCTTGTAAGGTAACTAATGGGCCTCGAGAAGAACAGTTGATGCATGCTGAATGTAATGCACGCCTTCCAATGCCGTGATGTGACCTTCACGCGTGTAAATGATGACGATCAAGTGCAAGCTTAAAAGAACTCGCTGTCATCCTGCTCTTCTTCCTCATGTCGGCTGCGGACACGACGGAGCTGCTCTTGATGCATCTCACGCTCCCTGGCCATCTGGTGCTCGTTCAAAGAATGCTGAACACTGTGGCTTATTCTAAGAGTCTTCTCGCTCGAAGAAATAGGCAACCGACGAGCATAGGCTGCTTGGTAATCGGCATATGCCTGAGCTTCAGCCTGGCGCTGCTGTTGGGCGCTGTGTTGTTGCTGCTCCTGTTGCTGGGGAGTAGGCGGGTCCTGCTTGGGAGGAGAGTACTTTCTCATGATGGGCTCAAGCAACTCCCGGCGATGCTGGGCGCGGGCTGCGGATGACCAGTGCGGAGTGGGAGTTTGCTCCTTCTTGGCAGGGCTGGTAGTGAAAAATCTCTTGGTAGGGCTGCTACGAGATCTGTCAATCGTGCGCTGCTCTTGCTGAGGAGTTTGATTATGATCCCATTGCTTGGAGGTGCTGCCGTGCCCCTGCTGAGAATACTGAGAACTGATGCCGTACGCTTGCTGAGAGCCGCTGTAATCTTTCTGAGGGCTCCTGTGCTGCTTGGTCGGGCTGCGATGGGCTTTCTCGAGCTGCGGATAATACTGCTGCTGCTGAGGACGCTCTGGATAATACTGCTGCTGCTGAGACGCGTGTGAGCCCTGTTGAGAGCGCTCCTGGTACTGCTGCTCCTGAGACTGGTACGGGCCCTGCTGCTGAGGCTGCTCCTGGTACTCTTGCTGCTGGGGACGAGACTGCTGCTGGGCCAAATCAGGGAGTGGATCAAGCTCCGGGAAGCCAACACCTTGAACGCCAACACTCTGGCGAGCCTCTTTCTGGTTCGCTTTCTCCTGCTCCAAGATGCAACAATGGAAAAAGGTCTGAATGCCGATGATGCCACAGACCTGAATTTCCCCCATGCCGATGAGCTCAAAAAGCTTACGGGTGTCTCCCAACCATTTTGCAATGACGGTGTCAGGATAGCAGTAGGTGCGAACAGCCATAGCCTTGGCAGCCATTCGCATCGATTCAAGGACACCAATAATGGCGGGGTTGGTGGCGTAGTGACCGTGGAACTGGAAGTCATTGATGTGGGACTTGACAATCTCAACCTGCGTCTCGATGTCGTAACGGAAGCCGATGACCTTGGGGCGGCCCTTTCGTGCCCAGTTCTCGGCGACGCGCTTGATTACATCCAAGTTGACTCGGCCGCGAGCGAACTGTGACTGGATGTATGCCTCGAGGGCAGAGGCAACCGCAAAGTCGAGCTCGCAAGCGAGCAGGGACTGCTCGCGAGGGTTGAGCGAGAGTGGGAGCTCGCGTTGGCCGGTGGTGGTGCCCGAACTGCCGCCGAAGGAAGAGGAACCGCCAGCCTAAGAAGATATCAGTATTTACAACTCAAAACGAGAAGATATCACCAGGGTACTCACCATCATATCCTTGGCCCTGCTGACAAACTTTCCGAGAAGCTTGCGGCCCTTGCCAGGGGTGGTGGGCTGGTGAGGTCCCTTGGTGGTATCTTCCAACCACCCGTGCTCTCCGATGAGAGTCTTGGATGCGACTCTCCCAGGCAGACCAGCAGGCACAAGCGAAGCGATGGGCGAATAGGTGCGGCCCTGGTCACCGCCACCGTCCTCGCCCATCTTGAACGCCGACGGCACCTGGGCAGGCACTCCCGACTCAGACGAGCCCGATGCCCCATCCCGATGGTGCTGGTTTTTGCTGCCGACCTCCGGAGTGGTCGACACCCTCCACCTCTCGTAATCCTCAAGCATGTGCTTGGGATACGGCGCCGCAGCTCCAGCGCCCTTGCGGACGAAGAGCGGGCTGACCGCCGAGGGGTAATGGGCCAGCACCGACCTGTTACGGTCGATGTTGGACATGGAGGGGCCGTCGTCCTCTATGCCCAAGGATTGGGCAACGGTCGGATGAGGAGCCGTTGCCGGCGAGAAGTCCCGAGAGTATACCGACGAGAAGTCGGCACTCCCAGGCTCGCCGGCCCCGTCTCCCTCTCCCTCGTCGTCACCGGCGGCCACTATCCCAAGTGTCGCCATCTGCGACGCTGCCCGCCTCTCTGGGCTAGGCTCCCGCTCAGTCGGGTGGTGAAGGACAACAGGACGTTGCCCACCGTCCCGGACGACCACCCTGGCAGTGCCATAAGCACGGGCAAGAGCCGTGTTTATGGGTGCCGGAGGGCCACCCCGAACGCCACGCCGGCCGGCGCTTCCCTCCGAAGAAGGGAAAGACGACGGCTCGAGACCGATGACGATCTCGCCTGAGGACCGCGACAAGGTTCTGTCAGCGGTGCGCGAGACCCCGATGAACTGGGTCTCGCCGGGCCCGCCGGGACCGGAAGTCGCTTTGGTTGGAGAGCGACTCCGAGCCCGCAGGGGCGTCGTTTGTGGGGGATAGGGATACCCCCTCCAGTCCTTGGTCGGTGAAGACCGCGGACTACTAGCAGCCCCCCGGCTGCTGGATTTTGTGGCCCCCGCCCGGCCACGGTTCTCTTGTTGCGGGAACCTGAAATTCCGTTTGGTGTCAGTGCCAATTTTGGGTGTGGACGAAGAGAGAGTTGGTTGTAGACAGGATGAGAAAGTCAAAGAAAGTCGCAATGAAAGTCGCAAAATCAGCCGAAAAAGCGATGCGAGGTCCAAGGCCGTCGACACACGGAGGTGAAGGCGATACAAAAAAAGAAAAGAAAAAGAGAAAAAGAAAAGAATACTTACGCCGCAGGTTTCTTTTCCATCTCTTTTTGCCGACTTGTTGTCAGCTTTGGCGGCAGCTCAAGATGGTTGATGTTGTTGTTGTTGGAAGAAGAAGAAGGGGAGGAGGAAGTCGTCGTGACTGGGATAAAATTCCCAACCAAAGACCTCGACTTGTAAGGCGAGGAGAGCTTGGACCCGCCCGCCATTGTTGAATTAGTTGAATCAAAACAATGAAGCGGAGCCCAGCAAGCCTTTTTACTGCTGCAGCTATGGTATACTCGGGCAGTCGAGGAAGGAGCGGGTCCTCGCAAAGTGCTCACCGAGGACTGCTATTGGACGTGTTAGCTACGGGGGCACGACAATACTGGACGGTTGACTGACCGATACGGGGCTGGCGGGGCCACAGCTGTCGACGGCAGCAGCAGAGAGTTTCTCAGAAATCTCTTGACCTGTGAGGGGAGGGGTTAGCAGCTGCCTCACTTGACTTCTCCAAAGCGATGACGACGACGACGACGACGACGACATTAATCATGGTCACTTACCAACACCACGGCTATTCTCCTTGCACTTCCCCTCACTCTTAAGCACTATACAACACCATCATCATCAGCAATCCGAATCAGGTATCCACATCAGGATAGTAACGCGAGACGACAGAGAGACAAGCATACCGGCATCCCAATCTACACTGTAATCAGAGAAAGACCGGAACACGAACGGGCCAATCTTGCTGGGAAGACGTTCTAACACGCAATGCTGTTAGTAATCATGTCGACGGCGAGGCACAATGGAGGGAAAACTATTCGTGGTGCCATCGTGGATGAGCATCAGGGAGAGGCCACTTGACCTCCATCGCCATCAACACCACTTGCCAACATCCCAACATATCTCTCAAGTTCCCGAGATCACAGAGACAACACATCTCCAAGATCTCGACGTCCAGGTTTCTTCAGGGCCAGCATAAAGCACCCAAGCCCTTCCAAACTGACGACGGCACGCCCATTCCACTCGGGACTTCCTCAGCCCAAAAGGCAGAAAACCAACAGGGAGTAAAAAAAAAAGAAACAAACAAGAGAGAAAGAGAAAAAGAAGAAACGAAAGAAGAGACAAAAGAAAATAAAATAAAACTTACCACCACCCAACACATCAAACCCCTCCAGAATCCTCGAGGTCCCCAAACCCAAACTCAAACTCGAACTCGAACTCGAAAACCATGGCGACGACGCCGACGCCAAACCACCACTCAGACTCACACTCCTCCTATTCCTCCCCTTACCCTCGAGGGACCACCACCTCTGGTTTGAGTCCACCCGGAACGGAGAAAAATACCCGTCCATGGTGTCTTTTTGTATACGACAAGGCCACACTCCAGAAGTTGGCTGGCTATTATATAGGTTCAGCTTGAGCTTCACCTTGTTGTTCAAGAGGAGAAGTGAAGACAGATACAGAAACTCCGTACGGAAAGAGTGTTGGCTTTTTTTCTTCTTTTTTTCTCTTCAAACCTTTCTGTTGAGGAGGGCAAGGCAGAGCAGAACAAACTCGTTGATGCCACCGCACTTGAGCTTTACCCTTCACCGAGAGAAGATAAGCCAAGTCAAGGCTTTGTTGTTGTTGTTCGGTTTGCTCGAGCTTCTCGGATTGGAGAGGAAGGGAGAACTCCACCAATCTGAGAGGCAGCCCGTCAAGAGCGAGAGCGAGCTTGTTGTACACGCCAAATGCTTCTTGAGGAAGTATTGATGACTCCCTTGAAGTTTCTGGTGCTGGGAAAGGTTAGTGTTGTTGTTGTATTGCTCGGCTTTGCCTTCTTCTTCTTGGGGAGTATTGATGACTCCCTAGAAGTTTGGTCGGTGTAAATCAAGGCAAGACACGAAGACTGTGCTGTGCTGCCTGACTTCCAAGTACCTAGCACGTTGACTTGAGGTTGTTGGGCTTGAGTTTCTTCTTGCGAAGCAGAAACTGTGGTACAATTCCCTGGGAGAGGAGGGTCAGCTTTGGTGTTTCCACTCCGAGAATGAGCTGGATTGATCCATCGCAAGAAAGTGGCAACACAGCAGAAGATGATTAAATGTCTTTCCGATGGAGGTTCCGACGCGATATTGGAGTCGGTAAGAGGGAGTGAATCCGAATCACCTGTCGATCACCGAGTCACTTGACATCGACCTCGTTGGCGATCCTCGAGTAGAAACAAAAAAGAAAGATGAAGATGAAGATGGAAAAGAAAGTAACTTACCACTAGAAACGCAGCAAAGCAACTACAAAGATGTTGCTGTTGTTGTCGTCGTCGTCGCTTGCTGCGAGAAGAAAGTTGGGAAACGATCGCAGAAAGAGAAAAGAAAGAAGGGGAGTAAAGTAAACCAGCGAAATTTCGCAGGCGGGTCCTCCTAGTGACTTGTTTTCTACACTTCTAGGAAAGAGCTCGCGGTCATGGCCGGGGTAGGAGAGTGTTGCTGGCGGATTAGCTGGCGGAACCGGCTGGTGCCGATCGACGGAGGCGCGGGGGTTGTCCCCGAGGAACAGAACGGGGGTCACAATGCGGCGGGATCACGGGGGAAACAGGAAGCAATGTGGAGAGTGAGCAGGCTGCGGGGATTGTGAGCAATAAAAGAGAGACGCCGGGCCAGTCTTGGGGAGGAGGAGAGACGACGGTGGCGTTTCTGAACAACTTCAGGGTTGATGCCCAGACAGTAGACCGCTTCCGAAGACTGGCGCGCTCAAGAAGTCATTTAGGCGGGATATATCACGTTGAATCACTTCCGAAAGAATGCGGTAGTCAAGATGCGGCTCCAGCATTGGCGATATCCAAGATATGAACGCCATGCTGCTGCTCCAGAACCGTTGAGCTCCAGCTGCTCTCGCTGAGTTGGCAGGCCCGGGTGACGACGCCTATATTTTGCGCTTTGATGGGGGGGGTGGGGGGGGGGGGGCGAGGCCCATGACGCGGAGTTTTCGAGAAACGATGGGATGAGAATCACGAACCGATGCTCTCAGGAAACACGTTACTATTATCTCGATGATATGTCGGTCACCAGAAGAGATTTGAACTTGAGCGCTGCTGATTGACCGCCGTTGAGGACCTGCTACTCTCAGCGAGAAGATAAGCTTGGATAATGCGCACGTATTTCTTGAAGACGGGACAAAACTCACCAACTGGCGCATTTACCGCCACCAGGAAAGACATGATCAAGATATCTGCAGTATCAACGCCATGCTGCTGTTTAATCACCAATGAGGACCAGCTGCTCGTGCCAGGAAGACAAGTGCAACCGACGCGCGGCTTCGCTTAAAGATGGGATGAAAAATCGGTGTGGATATAAAGGATCTGTGACTCCTCTCTTGAAGATGGGATAAAATTCTTAATGTGGTTATAAACATCTGTGGGTAGCCCATAGCCACTTGCCTGAGTATCAAGGGAGGGCGCCAGGCAAGCAAGAGAAGAAGACGGCATTGGCTAGGTCGGTATGCCGTTCTGTTTCGATGAAAATCGTGGGAGGAACATATCAAAATTGGAAAGTTCGAGGAGGAGGGATCTGGGTCGTCCACTGTTGCTCTCAATGAGAAAGTCACGAGGTTAGTTAGCAACTTTAATTGGGAGGAAAAAGGAACCCACAAGGAACCCACAAGCTACCATGACGCAGACACGAGTGAACGTTATCAAGACACGCGAGTTCGAGTTCCAATAAGGCAGGCGTGCAGGGGGAACGACGATATACATAACCGATGATTAGGGGAGGGGGATCTGGTGACCAACTCCGAGTTCAATTTCTTGACTCGGAGTGCACGAGTGAGCATTGCTTGCGAGACCTACATGTACATGTACATGTACATATGCAAGAGGCCAAAGGTTCTACTCAGCTCATTATACCTCATTATACCACATACTTCTTCTCCGATGAGAAATAGCATTCATCGTTAGTTAGTGTAATAGATGTGTGTAAATTTGAGGACAACCTCGTTCAGAATCCCATCCGCCTTGGTTCATGGAATTGGGCATAATGCCTATCTACCCTAGTATGATGCTCATGCTCATATCTTTGAGCTTCACGACTCAGCAACAGAAAGACACAATTGAACAGATAGTGTGAAATTTTAATATTTTTTTTTTTTTTTAAAAAAAAAAAAAATATTCTTGAGATAATGAAATATATACTATGCAAACAAAAACCAAAATTCCCAACCCAAATATCCAATGCTGCAAACAAACAATGAAGATACTCGATATATATACAAAATTTTAGAGGCTGCTCATACCCCAAAAAGAGCCAACCTCAAGGGAATAAGCTTTTCTATCCCAAACTCCCCTCATCTCATCATCTTACAACCTCGATGCTAGTCACAACTTAACCTCACCGCCGAGCTTCTTAGTCGCAAAAGCACCAAAGTACTCATTAAGCGCATCAACAGTGGCAGAACCCTCCTCAAGAGCAACGACAACGCCGACATACCCATCAGGTCTGACAACCACGACACCGCCCTTCTCCTCGTCAAGACCCATCTTGGCGTGAGCAGCAGCGCGAGCATCAGGGTGAGTGCGGCTCCACCTGTCATCGGCGTAGACGTTATCCTTGTACCTGGCGAGAAGCTCAGGGAGGTCGCGAGAGATCTCGATCTGGTTTCTGGGGGCGGCGAAGACGGAGCAGACGGTGAAGAAGTGAGAGTGGGGGTTGTGGCGCTCGTGGTGGGAGACGGAGTCAGCGTCGGGGCGGGTATAGGCAGAGTAGAAGGAGTTAGGCTTGGCCATGTTGGCGGCGAGGTCGGTAAGGGCCTGCTTGGTGACTGAGGGGGCACCGGCGAAGACGAAGAGGCGGAAGGCGCCGTTGAGGGGGATCTCCTGCTCGAGGTGGACAACGTTGGCATCGACGACGCGGGTGACGTCTGCGTTCTTGAACAGGCGGCCGGGGACGAGAGTGGTGGTCTTGGGGTGGATCACGGCAGACTGGGCAGAGTGGTCGGCAGACCAGTTGATCTGGTTAGGCTTGTAGGCCACTCCGTATCCCGAGGTGAAAGCGCACGACTCCTTGAAGGTCTTGATGAACTCGTTCTCCTCAACCTCGGCGGCGCCGGCGGCCTTCTTAGCGGTGGCAGCGGCGACCTCGTTGCCGGAGGGGGGACGCTGGGAGAAGAGCTTGGCGTACTTGTTGTCGAAAGAGAGGAGGGTCTCGGCGACGTCCTTGCGCTCGGGCTCGTAAGTCTCGAGGATCTTGCGGTCCGCGAGACCGCCCTCGACGGCGTGGATCTTCCAGGCGAGGTTGAGGGCGTCAAGGAAGGCAGTGTTCATGCCCTGGCCGGCCTTGGGGGAGTGAGTGTGGCAGGCGTCGCCGCCGAGGAAGACGCGGTGGTCGAGGGTGTACTTGTCGGAAATACCCTGGCCGATGGGGTAGACAGAGTACCACTCGACGCGCTCCCACTCGATGGAGTAGGGCTGGAGGATGCGCTTGGCGGAAGCCTGGACCTCCTCGACGGTGGCGGTCTTTCGGGGGTGGAAGTCGGGATCGGTGGAGGAGGCGATCTGGATGTAGAGACGGACCATGTTGTCCTCGCGGGGGATGACCATGATGGAGCCGTGCTCGGAGTGGATGGTGCACTTCATCTTGATGTCGGGGAAGTCAGTCTTGACGACGCCATCCATGACGCCCCAGACGTAGGCGATGGGGTCCTTGTGGGTGATGCCGATATTGAGCTGGTCGCGGATGAAGGAGCGGGCGCCCTCGCCACCGAAGAGGTACTTGGCCTTGACTGACTCCTTGAAGGTGCCATCGGTGTGGCTGAGCTCGACGCTGACGGGGTACTCGGGGTCGGCTTTCTCGTCAGAGGTGAAGCCGGTGATGGTCCAGGGACGCTGGACGGTGGTGTTGTTCTTCTCGAGGTCGGCAATGAAGGCACGCTCGATCAAACCCTGGTGGAGAAGGGTGGTGAAAGGGTATCTGGCATCGATGAACTCGGGGCAAGAGGCCCAGGTGCCGGTGCGGGCGATGCCCTTGGAGCCGTTGGTGGGAGGATCCCAGAAAGCGACCTCGTAGACGCGGGCGGGCTTGTGAGCCATGATGGCGGATTTGAGGCCCATGTTGCGGAGGAGGTCGAGGGAACGGGGCTGGATACCATCGGCACGGCCGGTGGCGGTGGGCTCGGGCCTGTTGTCGATGTGCTTGATCTTGTATCCCCATCTTGCCAAGCAGGTGGAAAGCATCAGGCCGACGGGGCCGGCGCCCACAATGACTGGAAAACAGTGTTAGTAAAAGTGGATATCTAGAGTTAAAAGAAAGAAAGAAACTTACCAATGTCATAGTGGTTGGGGCTGGGGTGGCTCTTGGTCTGTGCGGCCATTGTGTGTGTGTGTGTGTGTGTGTGTGTTTGTGTGTATAAGAGTGAAGAGAGAAAAAACAAAAATAAAAACAGCAGCAGAAGCAGCAGCAGCAATGGATATATGGGTATCTCAAGAAGGGAGGGTGAAAGGGAGGATGGAGAAGGAAGATTGGAAAAAGTGAGATTTCAGAACAGGAGAAGAGATGAATATTTGAACAGTCAGATGGACACTCAAGAGTCCCAGGATCCGGGATCCGGGTTTGGATCCGAAGTTCGGGCCAGAAATACGGAGATGAACAGCTCTAGACGAAAGTGTATGGTACAACCTGGGAAAGCGGCAAGGAGTTCGGGAAGAGTGCGGTACGGTGGCTGACTCGGGAACAGGGGCACGCGCGGCGGGCGAGAGCGAGGGCTGAGATCCAGGGTCTCGGCAGGATATGCGGTTGGAATTGGGGGAGATGAAGATGGAGATGGAGACGGAGATGGACCTGCCACCAAGAGACTAGCATTTGAGAAGTAGGAGAAGGTCAGCAGTAACAACAGAATTCTATTGGATTGTGTGTGGGGGACCCTATGACGAAGTTTCCCAAAGGGACGCAGAGGCAAAACCGCGAAATTCCAGAACAATGGCCGTGAAACCGGCCCCCCGGGCACCTCCTGGTACCATGTAGTGAGGGGAGCGGCATCCGGGACTTGATCACGGTAATCGATGGCGGGGCCGCTGTGGGGGTTGACGGCTGCAAGTGTCGGGAGTGAAAGGCCCCCAATTTGTGGGGAAGTCGAAAAAAAAAAGTATGCACTAATTCTGGTTGGCCCGGCTGTCTCCGCACACCTTTCCTCGTGGCCAGTGACACCTTGTGTTAGCGCAGCCGAACTTTGAAGCCGTCCATGCCCCATGATCTCACAACCTTGGAGACGAAGATGTGGGGTACATACACATCTTCAGTCAGGGCAGACAGCCCATCTCGGCAACGCAAACCGTAGCCACGAGCCGCACTTTTTCTAGACGACGAATGCGCGAATGTACCGTCATGATAACAATCTCAGCTGTATGGTTCATCGTCGCTATGTGTGTGTAGATCCCCAATGATTTGGTTTAGGCGAGGATTGTTATCTCTGAGAATCACTTGATCATCAATGACTGCTCCATGTGCTCCATGTTCTCGCCCCCTCTTCCCTCCCTTCCACGTCCCGACCTCTTTTGCCATGGTTGCTTTTTATATCCTCGATTCGAACCCGCATCTGCTGCCGCCGGCGCGGGGGTGGATCTGACCATCTAAACCCCGGACTTCTCGGCCTCGTTCGCGTTCACCGACATGGATGGTTTCGCTCTTGATACCTATTGTATTTTGCCTGTCTTCAGGCTTATTTTGTGCTTTGTTTTGAACAAGAAAACATCTCTGGACATAATGCTTACCTCCTGTCATCATGTCAAACCCCGCCCGTCTGGAGAGCAACCTCTTCTTCCCCATGCCACATGACAAACGCACCCGGATACATCTCTGTACTAAACAAGGATCTTCAGAACCAGCACCAAGAAGCCTGTTCGCTCTAGATTTAGAACCGGCCCACTTTCCTCGTGGGGATCAACCGTGCGTTTCAAGCTGTAGGTAGGTAATTTGGGTGGTTGCAACATGGGAAGGGCCTCTCAGCCAGGTACCCGGATCTCTTGCCGGGAGAGAACCAAGCCTTGAACTTAGTCTCCGGGTTGGTAGATTCGGCAAGATGATCGCCGTTCTTCCCTTTCTGGGCATAGGTCATAAATAGGTCGCCATGGTTTGAGGTTGGTGTTCTGTCTTGCTCTGGCAGAGGGCCAACTGGACGTTCCTGGCGATGGGTGGCATGAATTTTTTGGCAGACGGGTCTGGGGAAAGCCCAGGATCTCCCTGAATAGATTTTGGGGGTTCTGGGGCATGCTGAAAGTTGGAGCGTTGGGTTTAAGCTGTGAAGGATCTTGTTCCTGGTGTTTTTGGGCGTCCCGTTTGAAGCTGCTGGTCCTCAATATGGCACGACAGGCCATGCAAATCCAAACTCGGGACCATGAGGAACTGGGAGTATGCCGATCTCATGTTGTAATCTGTCTGCGGGTTTCCCTGCTTGTAGAAGCGTCACTAGGTATAGTTCGCACGGACAAAGCAAACAGAACAAGAGGACGGGTGGTGAGTATCATGGTTCAGCTCGACCTCCTTTTCTTCCTTCCTTCCTACCTTCCTTCCCTTCTTGCCGAGTCCTCCCCTCCTATCCCGCTTCCTTTCATGCCTTCTTCCTTCCTTTCTCCTTCCTTCCTTCCCTCCTTCCTTCCCTCCTTCCTTCCCTCCTATCTTCCTTCCCTCCTTCCCTCCTTCCTTCCTTCCCAGGCCCTCCTTCCCCTTTCACCCAGGGGAGGTCCCCTGTTCGATTCTTCGGCCGACCCACGGAGTAAACGCACCGAATGCGTTTCGTACCCGGGCACCTCCCCCAAAAAAATTCAGCGGAGCTGCCCGGTTAGCTTTTGTCAATTTTCTTTTTCTTCCTCATCTTTTCTTTAATTTTTTTTTTTTTTTTTTTTTTTTTTTTTTTTTTTTTTAATTCGTGAATATCATCAAATCACGGGAGGAGCGACCCTGCCAGCCAGCAAAGTCGGTCGGTCAGTCAATTTTTTACGGATACCACCAAGCCGTGTGTGTTGTGTAGTAACCATCCCCGTGGGTTATAATTCACTAATATGTTGTCGGTCTACATACCAACCCAATGTCCCCCATTCATTATAGGTCAAACAATAAAAAAGACCAAGTGAGTGATGCAAGCGGAGGCAACAAATAATCCAATCCGTGTAATCCACATATTCCACACTATTAAATAACCTACCAGTAAACAATGTTCGAGTTGACAAAGCCTCTAATTCCATTGGTTGTCAAAGGCAAAAAACGATATACAACGCTTTCTCTTTCCAGTCATGTTTACAGTAGGTAGGTAGGCACCTGAGGTAGAATCTAAGTCAATCATCTGGGTCACGCCTCAGGCACTTCACAAATCACACATCGAAATAAAATATTAAGAAACTCTTCCTCAAATTGACCGCCCTGATTGTTCATAAATATATATGATAAAAACTCCATCCAATTCAGAACCCCCCTTCCCCACACACGCACATCCACTCACTCAACTCAACTCAACTCAACTCACTGACGTTGTACAAATATTTCTGCCGGCTTCTCCCTCTCCCCTCTTCTATCTAACCCCCGGCCCCCAATGCGAGTATGTATACCTAGGTAGCCATCATCAAGATCACAAAGCGCCCCAAATCCTCTTCACTCATCATCCTCCCATGCCAATGTAAAGCCAATACATGCATGACCCATGGCAATCCAGAACCCCAATTCCTTCCTTCCTTCCTTCCTTCCTTCCTTCCTTCCTTCATACTCGAATTGTTTTGTTTTTGTTTTGTTTTCCTTTCATGCTCTCATCAGCCTAAAAAATACGAGACCATACATACCACTAATACCACCAACATTGATGGCCGCTCATCATTATCCTAGAATTCCCAATCAGACTCTCTTGACCGACCCCAACTAGAACTCAAAACTTAAACTCAAACAGACGCATGAAAACCATTATAAGCCACCAAACCATCAAGCCATCTAAGCCAACCGCGATTGTAAGCAGAAAATACAAAAACTTGCTCAACATGATAAAACAAAAACTAGAAATAAACAAACAAATAGATATGTGATATAAGTAGACAATAAACAGAAAAACATGATATATGCCCCCCGCTCTTCCCGCTTGACACGATCGCTCCCATCCCGTATATAAATGCAAAACAGTAACCAAAAGCCAAGAATTCCACAAAGGAAAAACAAAAAGAAAAGAAAATCTCTCCATAACAAAACCCAAAACAGGCAAAAGACGAAAAGATGTCCTCCAATCCAAAAACCCCCCTTGCAAAAGAAAAAAGAAGATCCTCCCATCCCACCAGAATATCGTTCATAACTTCATAATCCTTCAATCCTTCCCTCGTAGGTATTAACAATCCATATTGCATATTGCTGCTGTCACTATCGCCGTGCTGCTGTTGTCTTGGGGCACCCGTGTAGTTTGCCGCTGCTGTTATTGTAATCGTCCTCCAGCTTCACACACCTCACACCCAACTCACGTATGCTGCCCATGGCCGTGGTGCTGATTATGATGTTGGCCATGTCCATAACCGCCGACATGCCCATGGCCATGATTGCTGTTCCCATGTCCATTTCCATGTCCATGGTGGCCAGACCCGTGATGAAACAATCCTCCATCAACCAAACCGCCCAAAATATTGTCGGGCAAAATCTCTAACCAAGGTGGCATCATATCGCTCTGCAATCCCAACATATCGAAATTGACCTCCTGGTTATCAAACGCAATCGTCTCCGTCACCGGATTAATGCCCAGGTAATAAGTGCCCTGCATTGCCGAAAACTGATCACTAAACTCATGATGGCCATTGAGATGGTGAGGGTTATGATGATTGGAATGATGATTATCATTCCCATGACCATTCACGTGCCTGCTATTGTGATTATTGCCATTACCATTCTCATGACTATGACTGTGGTTGTGATTCTGATGGTGCTGATTGTTATGATGGCCGTGCTGCAATCCAATCCCCGAGTCCGTAGGCGTAGTAGATGGCGAATGGTCGTTATTGTATGATGGAGGATAAGACATGGTGGCGCTCCGCAGGTCCAAGTCGCTCGGTGACGACTCGTATTTGACTTGTGCTGGCTTGTTTGTCGCTGGCGATTGAGGCAGAGGTGCCAGTTGTTTTGGTGTATGCGGTTGATATCGCACGGCCGAAATGTTCGGTTGAGGATATGGCGGCGGAAACATGTTTGATCCTGCATCCGGGTGGTTCTGTCGGACGGGATCAAAGGGCATGTTTCCAGGAGGCGTAGCAGCGGATACGGGGACTGAAGGGGGAGCCGGGGGCTGTGGCGGAGGGAGAGCTGTTGCTCGTGGCGGCTGCGCGTTGAGTTGGTACAGCAACGTGAGGTTAGTATTGGGAGAGTTGGTGGTTCCAGTAAGAGAGTAGGCAACGAGATCCTCCGGCTTGGGGACTGTAGAACCTCGTCTCGCGATCCGGATGGCTTCATACTCTTGTTCGGTGAACGTCTCACAGTCCCAAATGCCCTTTGACTTTTGATCGAGTGCAGTGAGGATGTATCTGACACCGCCCCAATACTGCTCTAGATCCTTGAGACACTTGTAACAGCGCTGATAGTTCTGATTGGCAGCAGATGCCAGGAGGGAATGCCTCATAGGTCCCGTGACTAGCTCGCTGGGCGAGGATTTCAGAATACGAGCCTTCATCTCAGGGAACGGCGAAGGCTCTCTCGAAGACGGCTGTGACGGGTTCGCCACGGAATCCATCAGGAAGCAACAGGCAGCAATGTAGATGGGCTGAGAGGTAAACGGATTCCACGTGAAGCTTTTGGGGTCCAAGAGCTCGGAGAAAGAAAGGATATCAGCAATCGTCTTGGCACTGGATATTGCCAGTTCATGGCTATTGGGAGACAGCCGGAGAGGTCTCTTGTTGTAGAATGGCGTCAGAAGCGTCGGCTGATGGAGAACTATGACCAATGCATGGAACCAGAAGTGCATCAAGATGAAGGGAGTGCCTTGACCGATCATAACGTGTCCGCGAAAGAATTCGGGAAAGAAGGTGAGGCGTGGGTCCTGTTTGGAATGAATGCATGTAAGGTCGTGTTCCATCTGGGCGAGCTTCTGCAGCTTGTCTTCGGTCAAGTCGTTGACATCTCTCAGGTTGTTGAGAACATCTGATGCGCGGCCGTAAAGATGAATGATCTCCAAAAAGATGGGGAACGGATCCGGCCATCCTGAGGAAGGGTTCGGATCTGGCAAGGGGAAGCTCAGCTCGAAATCGCCATCGCGAAAGTTGACAGGCCGACCGGTGCCCGATGAGATGATACGATCCAGCACAAAGACGGCCCAGAATGTGTCGATGCGTTCCTGCTCCAACTCGGCCTGCTCCTCCAGACTCAGAGTCATCTCGTCATCCGTCTTTCCATCTGGCTCGCTGGAGCCGTCTCGATCTCTGTGATTCAAGCTTCTAGTGTACCAGGGATCACGTTCCCCCTGATACTTGACGCCTTCTTTTCTCGGAAGTCCAAGATCGATAGCCATCCTGATGGCACAACCGAGGTACATCCACAAGGCGCTGTCCTGGTTTGCGCCAAATCCTTCGTAGGCCAACATGAGGAACGCTTGGACGGCAGCAACCGACGGACAAGGAAATGTGTCAACAGCAGCAGCCTTTGCACGTTGAGCAAACACCTCTCCATATTCTGAGCGTTTCTCCTTGCCATCGTGCTCATTGGTGAAGATGGGCAAATCAGAAAACCGCGCAGCCAGCGCGCACATTGCGTCAACCAAGATGGGCTCAACCCTTTTCTCATCGAGCAAGCGGAAGAATCGCTCCGGCTTCAGGAAGCGATAGTCGCAACCGAGGTGAGCGAAGAAGGTTTGGCAAAGACCAATGATCAAGGGATGAACGGGTCCCGGATCATTGGCATCATACGAGGGCATGTCTTCCAGCGTCTCTATGATATGCCCGTTTTCCGTGTAGTGGTGCTGCGCTGCGCTACCGTGGCCTGTCAAAGAGCTGGGCGAGGTGGTCGAGAATGAACCGCCCCGGCTCTTGCGTCTGTCGCGATGCTTGGATTGCTGGACATCAACCACCATCTGTTTGAAACCAGGAACAATGGCGGTTGGCCCAAAGTACCTGAAATACGGGACACGGCGACTCTCAGTTTGACGATGAACCAGCGAACGACTGATAGAGCTTCTACTGTCCTCAGACTGAGAGATGGTCCGTGTGTCGTTCCATTTGATCTTCTTGTTTGACTGCTGTTGGGCGTCGTCGTCCTTCTCCCAGTCACTGCTGGGCTTGCGTCGCTGACCAGACGTGACGGTTGCGCTAGAGCTTGATTCCCGTCTTGCCACTACGATGGGATCAACAAAGCCTGCCATCGGCAGTAGCTTCGACTTGCTTGTGGTTGAAGGTTGGCTCTCGGCCTGAGCGTTATCGCCGCCATTGTTGGCATGATTGTGGTGGTCATTTTCATTATGGGTCGGCCATTCCGCTTGTTCCACCTTGATATCATCTTCATAATCATCGTCTTCCAATCCGTGCTTGAGGTTGGCCGCCTCACCGTCGGCGCTTCTTGGAAGTGCCGCACCCCGGCTGATGCTATTCCTTCTCTCTTCCAGGTCGTTGTATCCGAGGCAGTTGTGGCCATTTTTGGCACAAGTAGAGCAAATCGGCTTCTCACCTGCGCATCGCGTTTTCCTCTTGCGGCACGTCAAGCATCTAGCACAGTGTTAGGGGCACGAATCTGTACAAGATGTGCCGATCTGGCGCCGCACCACCCATGACAAGTGACCCGAGCTAAATGGCAAAGAAAGACAATGGAACATACGCTGCATTAATCCTCCGTCTCTTGGAGGGGGGCTGGCCATGGTTGTTGACCCATTTGTGTTCCTTAATAAAGGTGGTCATGTCGGGCGCTCCTTTATAGCAAGTTCATGGTGGACTGGCAAGCAGTATCTAAAGGCGGAGCTGTGATGCTCCAAAGGGAGGGGGACTCTCGGTCGCAAGTCGGTGAGAGATGCAGCGACAGCGGCAAAGATGATGGCGAGACTCGGTGTATGTGTGTGTGTGTGTCTGTGTGTGTGTTTCGAACTGCGAGCGGCTTGGCACTCTCGGTGTCGGGGGATTGATAAAGGTTGCTTTCAGCTTTCGGGGTGATCAACAGGGGCACAACGACACGGTCATAATGCAAATGACGGGCGGATTATCTTGGGGGAAGGCATCTTTTCAGTTTTGGGAATGCAAGGTGTAGATAAGGAGGCAGAGGGAAAGGTGTGTGGTAGGTGTTAAGGTAGTGGTGGTAAAATGCGGGAAAGGCACACGTTGGGCGACCGAAGATCAGCTCCCGTCCTCCTGGCTGCTGCGAACAAGCGGAGCTCTTGCTCCCTGCCTCCTCAGTTTCGTTGGTCGGTTTCGACAGGCCCGGGGGGTGGGTGATGGGATGTGGCGGTAGTACAAGATGACAATGAGAAGAGGGAGATTTGTGGGCGTATAATTTTGGTTGGATACTTGTTGTGCAAAGACAACGACGGGATGGACGGATGGATGGATGGATGGAAAGCAATAAAATTTGGGGGAAACGAGAACAATTGGAAAGGGAAAGGGAGGACCGGGGGAGGGGCGGGCCAGAACAACTCTACGAAGGCGACATGGGTCTCACTGCATCAGCCAATGCAGCAATGGAAGCAGTTGGCAGGTGGTGAGAGTGATGAGGGTGAGAGAGAGAGAGGGAGAGGGGCGGGACGGGAAACGGGGGAAAAGACCGGACGATGGTCGAGCTTGGACGACTGCATCCACAAGTGCATCAAAAAATGCATCATTGATCAGCCCTCCTGTCGCTCTGTCACTTCTCCGTCATTTGCGTCCGTCACCCTGTCTCCTGTCTCCTGTCACTTTTTGATCGGGCTCCGGAGGCCCAGGATTGATTTCGCGTCGGAACATGGAATCCAATCCAGTGGGAAATCGGGCCACGACAAGCAACCAAGCGTGGACGCCCACTGCAGCTGGAAAGCATGTGGATGCGTGGATTGGTGGTGCTGCTGCGGGCTAGCTTCACACTTGATCGTCGTTTACCGCAGTAGCCGTAACCCCTCTTTTCTCGTTGAATTCCCCTCGCAGTCCCTCGCTCTCGCTCTCTCTCTCTCTCTGCTTTCCAAGGTCTGTTGGCGGCTGTATGTCGAAGAGGTCAAACCAATATGGCATTACCTCCATCCCAAATCTCCTTTTTTTTTCTTTCCCTTTCCTTTGCAGGCCCGCGCAGCCGCTGGTGCCGGGATCCCATGGCAGCTGCTTTTCAGATGTGGCTCTGATGCGACGCACCCAATAGCCTGGAGCCCCCAGGCACAGGCAGCTACTACGAGTACGACAGGCCTTTCCGGCACTTGTCGGTGGCGACGCCTTTCCTGATAATGCGTCAGTCTGTGCGACGATTCCATTCCTTTTGTGTATCTCCGAGACATCAGAAGTGTCTGAGGGTTCGGACGAATTCCATCCCATCCCATCCCATCCCATCCTCCCATCCGTCCATCCTCATGCAGGTCCAACCCGGGACTCCAGGCTCATCAGGAACACACGCCACCAGGGAATTTCCCAAAGCAACCAACATCGAACCATGCCGCGAAGAGCAGGACGGATTCCATGGAACCGACCACGGGTTTCTGGAGGCTATCGGGCTCAGATTGTGACCCTGAGCACAACAGGGTTCGCTCAACTCACCCGATGCAGTTTAGCAGCTGAACAGAATGCATGCCTCCTCGCCTGCGCGGAAGGGAACTAGAACTTGCCGGGCCGAACAAACCCTGTGCATATCCTTCCAGGGCGATGGGAGATTCTCTTCTTCTCTGAGATGTCTGTCATTGCTGGTTCACCACGCGAGCAATAGGGTCGTTTCGCAGGCTGACATCCAAACTACGCCAAGGATGATGCATCCGTCCGAGTTTGGAATCCAAGCACGCCATGTCCTTTCTTTTCTTATCTCGCTGTCTTGTTGCAATTTCACCTGGACCGTCTTATCGGTAACCCCCATGTTCCATTTTTTTACTTTCTTCTTCTTTGCCGTCCAGTAGTGTACCTTCCCCACGATTCACGATGCATGAGCCTTGGGTGGCTCGTCACATCACCGATAAGGAGAGATGACCGTTGAGATTTCAAGAAGCAGTCGAGATCTCTTACAACAACCTGGGAAGAGATCTCAGGGAATGGAAATAGAATTTTGGAAGGATTTCGGGCCCAGATCCGACCGACCCTTGTTCGCGCCAAGCGACCCCCCCGCGAGAGCTCCCCGCTCAACATGCCTAACCCAAGAAAGATTAGTCAGCCGGCAGCAGCCGACAGCCACAAAACTTACAAATTTGGAGATTGGGGGCACGATTGGCTCCCCCAAAAGTTCCCCAAACTCAAAACTGTCCACTCACACAACTGCAACAAGCGATGCATCTCGATCCTTCATGGCACCCTCACGGCACCCTCACGGCACCCTCACGGCGCCAATCACGGCGAGATCGACCTCGTCAACAACCCCGCTCGATTCTGCTGGAGAATATGACATACCATCACAGCCTAAAAATGACGGCAACAAGGAGTGTGAAAATCATGATCACGGCCGCATTATTGCACCGTCCAAACTCTGCGACATGACATGCATACACGATCTTTTATAATCATCCGTGCCGGAATCACACGCTAATGTTCCCCCCGTCCTCTCATCTGCTACCCTCCCTTTTGCACGGCGCCCCTCATTTGAGCCTCGCTTCGGTAGGGAAACATCATAGACATGGAAACTCGAAGTGTTTCTCCTCGGTTAGCCAAGCCACAAAAACAAAAACAAAAAAAGGCAGAATTTGATGCCGTGTTTCACAGAGCGTTGCTTCTTTCCGGCGTCGGGAGTCGAGTCTGAGACTGTTGGGATTTGTGGCTGTCTCACAGCATAGATTTATGATATGTCGTGCGAGGGACTGTCAATGAGGGGACAGACCTTCCTAGCTTCGTGCTGTGTGAAATCAAGTGACAGTGATGAGACACTGACTATCACTCATGTCATCCCTCAAAGACCGGCGTGGAAGAGTAACACATGTACTACTGTACACTCCCAAAAAAAAAAAAAAAAAAAAAAGCCAAAGCCCCGTCCTTGGATCTGTGTTCTGAAACTTTGAAAAGAAAATTTGAAAAGGACCACACAGTTAACAACACGCACAAGTAAACGCAGTTTAAAATGCATCCATCAATCCAACCAATTCCCTCTACGTGTACATGTATGTACATGTACACCAGTCCTGAAGCTCACAGTTTCAGCCGCTTCCTACTTCTCCCGAGAATACACACATGAACCTTTCTTCCTCTCCGTTCACCGGCCCGGTCAAGTTTTGGATATTATCGGGTAACACCAACATGGAAGCTTTGTGAAACAAGATTGCAAATCTTTCTCACTCGGGCCGACCTTCTTCTTTGTTTGTGTCACAGATGTCGAAACTCCAAGTCCCAATCGATAGACAAGAAAGTTCCTGGCAAAACAAATCAGGGATACACTTAAGAGGCCCAAACCCCCTCAAATGTCTCTCTCTCTCTCTCTCTCTCTCTCTGTAAATATATAATAGGCTTTTTAAAACCTATTAGTATAGTCAACTGTGTTGAAGGCAAGTGTACATAGCCACAAGTATATAAATAAAAAATAAAAAAACGAGAAGCAAAAGAGTGCATACACACACATGAAGAAAGGCTTCTCGATTCCGTTCTTAACTTCCAAAAACTGATATTGAACCGTTTTGAACAGTGAGTGTGAGTGACTCGTTGTCATCCCTCGAGAGCTACGTGTAGAAACCACAACCCCCGTCAAAGAAAACGATATCTGATATAAACATACCTAGCCAGCATGTTTGTAGAACAAGTATTCAATCACATCCTTGTTCTCATTATTCTTTTTATTTATTTTTAAGAAAAAAACCTTGGTTTCAAGCAAAGCAGACTGGTCAACAACAATTAAGTAACAATGTTAAATATCACTCACAGGTTTCCCCCGTATCTATGCCTCTTTTCCAGGAACCGTACCTATATACTCCGGTTTCCCTGCCTCCCAAGCCTTGTTGTGTGCACACATCCCAAACTCGCCCTTATGAGACTCCTTTTACTCCTTTCCACATTTTATCTCTCCAACCTTATACTCCAGTACCCGTTGACTAAATCCCTTCCAACCTACCCAAAAACAATATTAACCCCAACTTCCCTCGCAACCTCCCTCCAAATCTCCTCCCGTTTCACGCCCTCTTTTTCCTCTACCTCACTCCCCTCTTTACCTTTCCCTTTTCCTTTCCCTTTCCCTTTCCCTTCTTCCTCCTCCTCCTCCTGTTTATCCCTCGCCCAAACCCCCGTAACAACCCCCCAAGCCTCCCCGATATTCCTCATGCCCTGCCTCCTCTCAACCTCACCAAACACCCGCTCCGCCAACTCCCTGTCCCCTCCTTCCTCCAACGCCTCGCAACTAGCCACAAACAACGGCCAAAGCAACGCACTCATGGGTCCCCTGTGCTCCACCGTGGCACTGCAATGCTCCAACGTCAGTTTGACATGTTTCTGCACTAATTCGTCCTCCCGTTTTCTACTCAGAACCGTCCGGTACAGATACACCAACGAGGCGTGACGGTATGATAAAGCGTTGTGGTATATAGACTGGATGTTTGCGTTCGGACTCGAGTCAGGGATGAAATTGGCAGGTAGGGTGGGTGTCCACTCGTTCAAGGCTCGTTCAATAGCTTGTGCGGTGGATGAGAACTCGCTTTGTAGCACAGCGAGTTTCGTCGAGGTGGGCGGTTGGGAGGAAAGTTCAGATTTGAGTGACACGAGTGTTGATAGACGGTGGATTACAGGCCATAGGGTTGTTGACATGCCGAGGAGCGTGTCTACGTTGCACAAGGGGGAAGTGACAGGTGCTCCGAGTGGGGAAAGGGGGAGAAGGCAGTTAGCTGTTGGTGGGTCGGATAGAGGTGCGGTGCCGTTTGAGAGGGCCGTTATTACGTCGTAGAATCTGAAGGCCTGGTAGATGTGTGAGCAAAGGCTAAGTACGTGAGTAAGAACGGGAGAGCAGGGGACGTACACGTTCGAGGAAGATACCGGCGGGATCTGAGGTGTCGGGGGTGGTGGTGTGCGTTATGGTTAGGAAGCCTTTGAGGTGACCGGCCACGATGTTGGAGTGACCTTTTTGGACGAGCTGTGGGTGCTTAGTTAGTATGGCTTGAGTTGGGGGGATGGTAAAAGACTGACGCATTCGTAGTAGACCAAGAGCATGATGGCTGCTTGTATCTCGTTCCTGTTGACCTTGTCGTTTTGTTGTATCAACTGCGCAACACCCTGGATAGCCCTGTTGTGAAAGTAAAGAGACTTTTCCGAGTTGTCGACGCCGCGGTACTCCAAGTGCGCACAGGCGAGAGCAAATATTGCATTCATAACCGGAGAGCTTTTGCGGGTGAGTGGCAGGATTAGTTGTTGGAATGGGTTGCCTGTCTCTTCACGAAAGACGATGAGGTGAGACAGAACGTTGCAGAAGTGGTCGACAAGAGCCCTCCGATTCGGTCGCTCCGAGAACTCGGAGAAAGCCGGGGCGGTGAACTCAAATAGAGGTGACCCCACTGGAATAGGGGCTATCATGGCCAAGTCCGGACTTGATGATCTTGGTTGAGGTATTATTGAGGTCGTCGCAAGGGTATCGTCCTGATTAACCATACTCTCCGACTCTGGGGCTTCCTCTGTGAAGAGTCCAATCTCGCCGCTCTCAGTGTAACCACTCAAAAGGTCGACCGAGGCAAACTCGGTGATGGAAAAGCCAGGAAATGTCTGCTCTGTAGGGCTGAAGAGAGCAGTGTCCTCGACATCATTGGACAAAGCTCGACTGTGATACTCATCTCTCCACACGAGATAGCTTGAATCATCACTGAAACAGCTCGCCTCTGATAGCCTTCGAGAGGTTGAGTACTGCTCAGAGGGTGTGCCGGCTGTCAAGACCCCGAGTCGTAAAGAATCGCGCTTCCTTCGTTGGCGAGGCTTTACGGCTGCATATACGCACTCAACTCCATTCTCGTCGCATCGGGTGCACTTTGGTCGGTTTTCATCACATTTCTTCTTCTAAATGTGGTGTTAGTGAGATGTATACTTGTTGGTGGCTCCAACACCCTCACAATTCACAAACCTTTTCCTTGCTTCATCTTCAGTCAGATTTCAAGCACGAAACAGCCTGGGCACGGAAAGTGTGGCAGCAATGGGGGACATACCAGTGTATACAACCTACAAAAGTTGAAGTGGTAGATGTTAGCCAAGTCTCAAGAAAAAATATAGCGCACTCCTATGGTAAGCCAGTCTTGTTGCTGCCGTGGAAGGACAAGGGAGCAGAAGTGTCAACATACCACCTCTCGAACGGCGCTTGGGCTCTTTGGGAGGAGCTAATCTCGTGTATAAGAGCATTTTGGCGTTTCTGAGATGAAGCTCAATGGCTGTTACTGTTTGCTCTCGTGTGTTGATATCCGGAGTCGTGGCGGCTTGGCGGCTGAATGAGCCTCCAATTTATCCCGTTGGACCTTTGCAAAGTCCTGCCAGGTTCCTCGTATGATTCAGATCTCGAACTACCGTTGTCTTTTATAAGGGCGTCGGCGAGTCTTTTAAAGTTTCAACAAAATACCGAGAACATGAACAAGAAGAAACCAGGGACTTGGGACACCGAGGAAGCTAGGATGGTTTTAGATTGAGTGTGTGTGTGTGTGTGTTTCTAACCGGTCACCTGGACAAGTGTGTGTGAATCCATACGATGATGGCTTTCTCGGTGTGAGGGTTCCGGATCATCAAGCACGCAACGGTGTGAAGATTCTGGACTGTGCGCAACAAATGCTTCCCCAGATCTCATCAATAGCCAACCGATGATGCTTAATTCCCGCCTCGGCAAAGGGCACTTTCTGTATCCAGGTGTCGGTACACGGAGAGCGGAGAGGCGGAGACGAAAGTGCGGGGAACTGGAGGCGGACTGGAGACCGGGGCGCATATCCGGACCGCCGTTTCGATGGATCACTGAGGTCATGATCGTTGTCATGGCATGGCAGTTGGCAGCCACCGCGCGCAACAATTCATGGTTCCGATCCTTCCAGGAATGGTGGAAAGATGCGATTTGCTGGAACAATGTGAGATGCTCTTATTGCTCTTTCGGTTTCGTGTGTGTCGCTGTCACCGTGATCCCCCTGAGCTGACTCTATCTCTATCTCTCCATCTCTCTCTCCCTGCAGGTACCGAGAATCTTCATCCATCTTTGATTGCGGGCCGTTGAAGTCCAAGACTTGGGATGGACCCCAGGTTCCAACGGCTGCCGAATCTTGAGAAGACGATGACGGAAAGCGTTAGGTTGGTGATGATGGGGGCCAGGGGAAAGGCATGCAACTTCCCACGATGCGCAACATCATACCTATGTTGGCGTAGCTGCCGAGATACGTAGCATTGAAGATGAGGTTGCATCTGCGCTTCGGACAGTAAGCCACATCTGATCATGGAGGATACATGTTTACGAATTCCGGCCAGAGGCCCGAATTATACGAGAGGTTCATCCATGGAACCGTAGGCACCATGCAAGGGGATACCATCAATGGAAGGCAGATTCTCGTGATCATGCCATCCCACGACGGGCTTGCCCGCACCAAAACCATCTGCCGTGATTTGTCTGCGCCGGGACAAGCATGAGCCGCTGCGGGCGTTGTTGCGTTCTGTTGTTGCATTTTGCATCGGATTGGGGGCTGAACCACTGCACCGCATCTCACTGATGAGGTCTCTCTTTTTCTTTCTCCTTCATACCTAGAGGAAACCATTCCGCCCCAATTGCTCTGCCTCTTCGAAACCTGGTACTGGCGAAGATAGTTTAATTCAACCATTTTATCTTTATTCAGCCGAAGAAATGAAGAAACGGAATGCCAAACGCAACAATTGACGGCAGTTGAGATCGGGAATTGAGTTCAGTTGAAAGGTGCTGGCTGGTGTTCATGTTTGCTGAAAGAGGAAAGACGGCTGCCTGGCTTGAAGCCCCGCCCGAAAGGAAAACTCTAATTGGCCAGATGCCACGTTCGGCTGTCGCCAACAGCTGGTCCGTTGGCTGACGGCTGGCCGCCGACTTGGCCATAAGTCCCGCGAACGCCGTGACGCCACAACCTCTCCCCCGGTGCCGTCGGGATCCTGCATCTTTCACAGTCAGGATCCAAAGCTGCACATTCCCCAACTCCCAAGCCTCAACCTAACCACTTCAACCATCGTGAAACATGCACGCAAGCTGATCCAGACTTTCCAACCACCAATTCTAAAAGCAGCAGCTACCATCACACCACCATAGATCTTTTCGGTTTCCTTTTTTTTTTTTTTTTTTTTTTCGTTTGGTGAAAATGCCAGCGCCTAATACTTGGATACACCAAATACCATCACCTTCTAAATTTGGCCTTCCTTCTGAAGTAATACCCTTCTAATTTCGACTCGGAGCCGCCGTGCGCTTGGTGTCATCTGGAGATGGTTGTCAATCATCAGTCAGTCCATTTATAGTTATAGGTCCTTTGGAGTTCCCATGCGTCCGCGCCCGCGTCCGCGTCCTCACAGCGATATGGAACCTTACCCCGCCTCTGTCTTGCGTGGGTAGACACTCTCTGCAGCTGCAGTGGATATTTTCGACAGAGTTATTGGTCGCCTCGCCCGCCATCCCTTCTGTGGCCGGCGCATATTCCTAATTTCTCCAGATGGCCCGTGTGCCACACTTCTTGTCTCTCAGTCTCGATCCCGTCGGCGTCGTCGGACAGAGCAAAAAGCCAATCACGATGAGGAAGGACGGATCGTGATTCGTGGTTGGGGGCTCAGCAGCCACGAAAAGAGGGGCCCTTCTATGAGCTCGCAATCCTGTGGTGACACGGAAGCCCTCGAAGGGTTTGTCTTACGAAGTACATTCAGCGTGTTCCCAGGAAGGAGGGAGCATCGACGATCCTACCCAGCGTCTTGGGCCCCCCTCATCCTTCTCCTCGTGTTCTCTCTCTTTTGGGCACATTCTGCATCTCCCACCGACGGCCGCCCGGCATCCATCCATCCATTCATCAACATATCTTGCAGCCTGATTAATATATTTTCTCCCTCCTGTCAGATGTCACGACAAGTCACCGGGGATTCCATAACTTGACCAAGAACTTGTTCCCAAGTTTCTGCTGTCTGTCTCAGCCCTATTGAAGGCGGGGCCAGATTGGATGTCACGGACGACACACCCAAGTCGGGCCTTCCACCCACTGCATCACCCACTACACCACCCACTCACCACCATCGCACCCCCATGTTTCCCCCCGGCCATGTAAGAATTCCCGATAGTGGCGCCCTGCAGTGCTGCTTTACTCAGCCCCCAAGCAAACAAAAGAGGCTGCCTGCCCACTGATTCCACCCTGGCGGCCCCCATTTTCACACTTCCATGCTTCGAAATCTGCGACGACTTCTCATAGTGTGTAACGAACAATTCCAATCGTTTTATATCAACCGTTGCGAACCGCGCCATTCGAAACAATTACTAGGAGGCATACACTAGCTACGCCGTCAAAGGGATAGGTGACTTACTTGTACCGACCGATTTATCCAATTGAGTGAAACACCCGGGCCGAACCACACATCGCGAACCGCCGATAAGGGGACGATCTCGGACGATAAGCGGGTGCGAATCCGCCAAAAACGACCGAGAGCGAGAGAGCCGCCATGCGCAGTGTCTTGTCGTGTTCGTCGTGCGCTGTGCTTCTCCTGTCCGTAGTTCTCGGCCAGGTGGCGTCGGCATCGCACGCGGGGAGGGAGAGGAACGATGTTCTGCACAGGGTCGCAAAGGCTCAAGTGACAGCGCGCCCACTATTAAAGAGGGACGGAAACGATCCGACATGCGCCACCGATCACCACTCTTGTCCATCGAGTTTGGGCGGAAATTGCTGTCCATCGCGGTATGATTGCGCCCTTGATTCGTGCTACGCAACAACATCCGGGCCGACGACAGGGTGTAACAAGACAGGCTTCTTTTCATGCCCCGCAGGTGAGTTTGATCGCATTGGTATCACCTCAGGGGTTAAGGAAATGTGACTAAAACAAGTGTGCGATATCTAGCCGCGGGAGGTGGTTGCTGTGCAGTCGGATTCATCTGCGCGGACAACGACTGTGTTGCCCCAGCAGGGGTTACCGTTCTGGTGACAAGCTGCCCAAATAACTACTTCCTGTGTCCATCATCGTTAAATTACGGGTGTTGTCCAAACGGCAGAGGATGTGCCATCAACCAGTGCTACGCAACAGAACCGGTAACAACCACAGTAACGCAAGAAGTCAGGACGACATCCGATGGAGAAGTCATTATCGGGACGACAACTGCCACCCAAGTCTTGACGCCAACCCCTCCAACTGGCGTCGCAACTGGCGAGGAAAGGGCCGCCAAGTTCATTCCAACGAGTATTCCAAAGGTCCCAGCGTCCACTCCAAGTTCGACTTCTAACGGTGGAGGTGGTCTAAGCGGTGCAGCGATAGGAGGCATCGTAGCCGGTGTGGTGTTCTTACTAATCGTCGTACTGATCGCCGCATTCTTCATCATACGTCGTCTAAAGCAAGTTGTTGAAGTTGTCGAGTCGAAGAAGGAATCAACCGCAAAATCACGATCTCAGGCATTAAGGGAGGAATGGGGACAACATCTTCATCCAGGTTCCCCGGACTATGCCGACAGCCGAAGCGGCGACCACCTCATGGCTGGTACCAGCAATCCGAACAGCACGGCTGTTACACCCCAACCGGGAGGCGGTGTTGTCGACTCCCGCGACCGCTCCGACTCTAATCCTGCAGGAGGCTTCACTCCTTCTCCCAACCTCTACGACCGCTACAACATATCACCCGAAGTTCATCAAGGATACTTTGATAATAATATTGCCTCGGGTGTTCAACCGCCGATGCAAGCAGCCCGTATCCGCTCCAGCACCGAAAGCAGTAATCATGGCTACCAACACGCGCACACGCACCATCGACAACACAGCAACGCGAGTGAGCTGTCAGACGGGAGTGATAGAGGTGGCGTCAACTCTCCGTTGATTCAGGAACTCGATTCAACGGGGTACGCTGAGTTGCCGAGCGGGGGATCTGGAATGCACAGCCGATCAGGAAGTCGCGGACATATGAGGTCGAGGAGCAACAGCCACAACAACGGTGGAGCGTTTGGGAGTGGGCAGACACCAGGGCTGGGATTGACGCCGCTGGATGAATCGGTTGAGCACCCAGAGGGTCATGGGTTTTACGGACCGAGTAATCAGCAGTCGGGGCAAACGGCTGCGGGGCTAGAGGCGGCTGCGTGGGACATGAATTCGCCAACGATTGGCGTCTCCCCCGGCGATCCAGGGTTTCCGTCGCCGCCTGTTCATCAAGGCTCGCAGTATCATCAGCAGGATTATGGACAACAGCATCAGCAAGGATATCAACAGCAGCCTGGAGGTTATTCGCAGGAAGGATATCAGGGGCAGCAACAGCAAGGAGGTTACCAGTATCAGGGAGGATATCAACAGCAGTATCATGGTCCTGACGATATCGAGAGACCGCCGCCTCCGCCGCCGCCGAAGTAAACCCCCAAAAACAACCGACTCATTTCAATCCATCTTTTTCAATGTTTTTTATGACACGGCTGGCCGGGTAATGATAGAAACGAGTACCGGCCGCCATTTTGTTTTATCTCTTCATATTTCTCCTTCTGTTTTTCTATGTGGCAATATCTATGAGGAGGTCTCATACATAAAACTTGGGGGGTTTCTTCACTCTGTTTGTTTCGTGGAAGGAATGGCGGACGGGATAAAGGGTTAAAGGGCTGGGAAGGGGGAGTTCATTGGGTCCAGAATACCACACACACGCACACACACACACACACACACACACACACACACACACAGTCTTTTTTTGCATTTTTTATCATCACCTGGCAACAACGGCGTTTGGGGTCAGGAGAGCAAATAAGGGATATTTTGCATACATTTAGCGATTTGGATGGTTGGTTATGGAGCGGTTTCGTGGGTGGGATGATTTCATGTTTTTACGTCAGACTATCTGATTGAACGATCAGAAGACGGACGGGAGAGGGTGTGTGGTGATGAATTTTCTTGGTATTATGCTTTTCGCTGTTTACTTGTTTATGTTTCAAGGATATCCCCCATTTATGAAATGAAATTCTGCGTTTCTTATTCTTCGCCACTTTATCAAGGTTGAATGCACTCATCATACTCGGGTTGGACGATCCACGATCCGATCCCGAGAGACAAGAACGGTGAGTGATCTATTTTTGGTGCTGTAGTGTAGACACCCAGACGGAACGATCAATCCGAAGTTCCTTCTTGACTTTTTCTTGACATTTCTCGGGCGATTGCTACTGTTACCTTGGGACGGCCGGCCGGCTGGCTGGAAGAAAGTCCAGACCTAGGCCCGGGTTGAGGCGACCGTGGTGGATGGATGGGCAGTCAATTTATCCAGCAGCGCATTGATGTTCCCTTCTACCATCGATTAAGGATGGCTAATTCACAATGAATGATTTGAACATGACCTATCTACCCAGCTGCCTAGGGTACAGACTACGATCATCTTTGGGGAAGGAGAGGGGAAAGGCGGCGGGGATACGTATCAACTATTGAGGATCGGATACCACGTCGACTAATCCAGATGAGGCTGCTACGTCGAATCGTCTTTTTGCACCAAAAGCAAGGCAAATGATACCTCAGTTAGATAAAAAGGTCCTTCCTCATCTGGGAAAGAAAGGTCCTCCGCTCTTTCGGCCGGCCCTGCACGCCAGCCCTAGGTGTTCCCGAGGTCAATCAAGCTTTTTTAATTGACTTGGGGATCGGGATCTTTCAGCTGAAAACACGAGAGAGAGAGAGAGAGGGAGAGAGGGAGAAGGAAAAGGGTCACCTCCCCTCCCCTCCGTGATGTTGCATCGAGGGTTTCTCGGAGGACGACTCCGAAGTGGTAGCGGTACCGAAGCAAGCAAAGCAAACAACAGAATCCCATTCTGGATCGCTTCTTTCCTGCCATCTTTTTTATTTGTCGATTTTTTAATATTTTTTTATTGACTGTTTCTTTTGCGTTGTCTCGCTCATAAAAAGTGCCTGAGCTGAATAAAAAGGCCCCACAGGAAGGTGATACAAATTTGATCCATTCTTTATACACGTGTAGATTCCCCCAGGTACCACCACATTGATCGACAGGGCAAGCTCGCAGGCTTCCAACCAAGGATCTTCCCGACTGCATGGGTCGATATTAAAACCCGTACATGCACCCTCGTTTACCTGGTCCTCTCCCATCTTGAACTCTTGTCACTGCAACCACCCGGCGGACGACTCCGGGGATAATTTGCGGATTAGCTTTGCATCGTCGACTAAGCAAACAGAGAAGGAGGTTGATTACACAGCCATTCGGTTTTGCAAGATGATTACCGTGAGCGAGATGTCGGATCTCGGCGAGTTTCTCACTCGTACCCCAAAAACCATGATTGATGGTTGAGAAGCGAGAGGAAGAGCTGCAGGAACATGCGGAAACCCCCTCAACCGTACCAGTAAACCGTTCCTGACATGCACACACCGAATTCAGTGTTCCGATATGATGACCAGGGGCACAGCTCACACCCCCCCAACCCAACCCCAACATGCATCCCCCTCCCCATAGCCCCCCTCCCCCCAGTGCAGGATACATATAATACCTCTTTCCTTCTCCCCTCTCTTTCTTTGTTTCTCTCTACATCCCCATCAACTTCATTTCCCCTTTGACTCTTATCCGAAAATGAAGTTCCTCGCCCTCCTCGCCCTCCCCCTCGCCGCCTCGGCAGCCCACATGCTCGGCCGCGGAGACTGCCACGGCAACAACTGCAACCGCGCCGTCACGGGAACCAGACCCGGCCTCCTGCCTTTGGAGAGCAGATCCGCCGATTGCAGTTCATTCTTGTTGACCACGGTCACTCCTGCTCCTACGTACGTATTCATACCTTGACCCTTAATTACATATCACTTTCACTTTCACTTTTACTCTCACTTTCACTTTCACTCTCACTTTCACTTTCACTCTCACTTCACTTTCACTTTCACTCTCACTTTCACCTTCACTTGTACCTACCTCACACCTTTCACCTTTCATAACCATTTTGAAAGAAAAATATTACCACTCCAGAAAAGGCACAATATACTAACAGGGTGAATATTCGTGATTTACAGAACAGTAACAGTAACGGTGGACGACCTCGGCCAGCCGATCCCGACCCCGCCGCTGAACAAGCGGGCGGACGCGGTGACGGTGACGGCGACCAACATCCCCGACTACGCGGCCAACTGCGCCGACGCGGCCGAGTACAGAGTCGCCTGCCAGTGCTTTGGTCTGACTCCCAGCGTCACTACCGCTCCGACGCCGACCGTTACCGTTACTACTACTGTTGATTGGTGTGATGATCTTTAAAATCTTTAACCAAGCCATCTCGTTGTAATTTTTTTGTTTTTAATTTTTTTGAGGAGGGGATGTGATGAGGGCTTACGATGGGATTATGAAATGGGAATGAGAAAGGAGGAGGGGTTGGGGTGTGTGTGTAAGTTGCGCCCTCGTGTATGCGAGGAAACGGATGAAAGCAAAGCATGTATGGCTTGAAGGGCTGAAGAGAGTGATCAAGTCAAAAGTCAAAGTTCAGTCTGAGCGTTCCCAAAAACAGTTAAAAGACGAAAAAGAAGAAACGTGCATGCGGTGGTGACGATTACTCACCTTGCTGCATATTTTATTGAAGCCACTCACGTAGAAGAAAGAAAATACGTGATAGGCACCGGAATTACCACCTCTCTGTCTCTCTCTCTCTTTCTCTCTCTGTCTCTCTCTGGAGGGACAATGTGTGTTTTGGCTTGGGAGGCTTAGAATATTGGATGACTACTACATCTCAGAGTAACCAATGTCGGAACATGGCGTAAAAGGTCAGTCAGCCAAATACCACCTCACACATCATTCTTGCATACAAACACACCTCAACGAATCCTCCACCAAAAAAAAATCAAAAAAAATCACACATCAATTGCATTTTTCATGGCCTGATCAACGCGCGTATAAAAAGAGTGGAAGGAAATGATTCCAATACCCAATATGCGCAGTTCCAAAAAAGCAGCGCCGCATCAAAAGCACCCCAGGAGAGATTTGATCGGGGGCCGCGGGGTCGTTGGTCAGGCACACTTCGTGTATGTTGGTGATGAGACGCCTCTCGGAATGAATTGGGAGGGGTGATAGCGGCGGGCGGCCGCGTTGGAGCAATAAGACGAATGCGCTGACTGATACTTTGCTTGATTGATTGAGAAGAGTGAATCGGATGATGGTCTCGGTCATTGAAGATGAAGAACAATAAATCATGTTGATACGATGAACAATAGAACGACCGTTAGGTATAACCCCACCCAAAAAAAAACATCAATTGCTTTTTGTATGTACATTTAATATCCCTTTGTCTATCCCATCCTTTCTCCCCCTCAGACCTCATCAACCCTATTCAGCACGGCGACACCCTCCACGTGCCCCGTCTGCGGGAAGAAATCAAACCCCCTGATGCTCTCAATCTCGTACCTCACCTTCCTGTCCGCCAACCCCTCAACCTCCCCCCTGACCAAAACGCCCACATCCCTAGCCTGCGTGTGCACGTTACAGCTCACATACACGACCCTCCTAGGCGCAAACCGCAACAGCTGTCTCAGGAAGCTGCCATCACACCCTTTCCTGGGCGGATCCAGAATAACCACCGTCTCGTCCGGGTCGTAAACCTCGACGCTCTTAAACAGCTCAGGCGCATCGGCGGCAATAAACCTGCACTGCTCCTCCTTCAGCCCGTTCAGCGTCGCGTTCCTCCGCGCGTAATCAATCGACTTGTCCGCGATGTCAATTCCAATGCTGCCTCCGGGGAACAAAGCAGACTGAGTAATCGTAAACAGTCCGGACCCGGAATAGGCATCAATCAGATTCCTGATCTGCTTCTTCGTCGGGTCGCCGTCCGCACGAGGCAGGACGTGCTCCCTGATGTACTGCGTGAAGGGCGGCAGGATGGAATTGTTATTCTGGAAAAACGATCCAGCAGGATTCGTAAAGACGAAATCGTCGATGTACTCGGTCGACGTGGCGTTGTTGTCGGTAATGCAAGTCTTGTAGTCGACATGCTTCTCTCCCTCAACTGCCGTCCCAACCGGAGGCACATAACCCTCATCCTCCGGCAACGGCTTCTCAACCCTCTTTGTCGACTCCCTGAGCAAAATAGTCGCCCCCTTGGTGTAATTCCCAAACTCCTTCTCCATCCTCCTCCTCTCGTCCGCCAGTCCCTTCCTAACAGCCTCGGTAGCGATCGGACAGTCCTCGATATCCAGCACCTGCCTGCTCGCCTTGGGCGTAAACCCAATCGGCGGCACGACATCCCAGGGCTTCTTCGGCCCCCTCCTCATATTCCCCGGGGGGCCGTCAAAATGGGGAGTCAGTTTGGTCCTGTACCCGTACTGCAGCGGACTCCCAATAGTCTCCAACACTTCCGGCACAGACCCGGGCTCCAAGTCGGAAAAATTCTTATAAGCCTTGACGACTACGTCCCTCTTCCTCCTCAGCTGCTCGGCGTAATCCAGCATCTGGAACTGGCATCCCGAACAGGTGCTGAAATACTTGCACTGGATCCTGCCGTCGTCGCGCAGCGGGGAAGGGCTGACGACCGAGATGAAATCTCCTGCCGAGTAACCCTTGTCCAGATTGTGGCGATAAACCTTGATCTTGACCGTGTCACCCGGAATGCCGAAAGGAACCACATAAATATGATCGGATCCCTTGAGCTTCGCGAGCCCATCTCCCGTCGACGAAAGCTCAACAACCTCAACATCGATGATGCTCCCTTGCTCCGGCAGCGGCGCCTGCTCCTCAACGGCAAGGCCCTCAGACTTGGCAATCAGCTCCTGAATATCAAACTGCAAAACCTCGTCAGGGGAGCCATCGCCCGCAGGCTTGGCCTTGCGTCCGCGCTTCTGCGGCTTGCGATTTTTCTGTCCGCCGTTCTGGAATGGTCTCTTGTTCTGCTGAGGAGGGGGTTGCTGCAGTTTGTAGCTGTCAACGGCCGGTGCTGCCTCGTTGGTCATCCTGAATCTCTGTCGCTGAGAATAATTCCTGGCCTGTGATTGGCTGTTGCACCGCGCGAGAAGAGGGCGGCCCGTTGCTGATAAGGGAAAAAAAATTCTGGATGGGATGGTACCGATGAATCGCATAGAAAGAAAATTTGCGATTTTTCGATCCCTTCTTCAGAGAAAAGAAAAATCGAGGCCTGCTGCAACTGTTCGTCTCAAAAGTTGCACGTGTACCTGCGCAAGCGCAACAGTTCTAAAGAAAAATGGTTTGGGTGGGTTATTTTTCCTCGTGTAAAAGTTGAAAGTGAGTTTTTGACATGAGAAATCCAGAGTTTCCCAGTGGTCCAAAATTGTGTGCACGGACCAGTTCTTGCTTGGATATCCTCTGTTCTTGGACGGACCTGGACACGCTGAATGGTATCGAATACATTGTTATCATTTTACTATTTTTTGCCTCCTTTCTTTCCTTTTTATCCACAACACCTAAACTCCCACCCACCCATCTACCTCACCATGAAATCGCTGATAATGTATACAATGTAAAATCGCTTTTTACTTTCCAACCCGTAGGAAGTTCACAACAAACTCCTGCTAAACAATCTTTGTTTTTTTTTTCTCCGTCTCTACTCCCATCACCTCCTCCTAGCAACAACCTCCCCCATCTCCCTAGCCTCCCCGCTCAACCCGGCAGCCTCCCTCGCAGCCCTCACATCCCCCAAACTCAACCTCAAATCCCTAGCATAAGGCCCAAAAGCCTCCAACATGTCCCCCAAGCTATCCCTCAACGCAACCAGAATCTCATCCACCTCCTTGCACTCCTTCTTCCCCTCAACGTCAGACCAATGAAGCTCCAATTTCTCCCTAAACCCATCCAGCTTCTTGATCACACCCGTCAACCCCCGAATAATAGCAGCCACATCCCTCTGCACGTGTCCGTACTTGTCCTCGTTCAAACTCTTGACCGCAAGCCCAGACAGAGCATAAGCAGCATTCATGTACAAGCTCGGCTCCCCGTAGGGGCCACCCAGCACCGCTTGAGCCAAACGGCGAGAATACTCCTGCCTAAAGAACTTTCCAAGAGGAGACTTGATCAACTTGGTAGCGTACTCCCGGATTAAACCCTGCGTGTCCGAGGAACCAGTAAGTTCCGTCTGCGCCTTGAGGAGCTGATCTTTAGTAGAATCCAGCACCTTCTTGGCCGAAGGACTGAAAACGGGTTCCTTGCCAGGGGACGTGACGACGTTGGAAATGGTTTTCTCGACTGTGGCCCGGAATGCTCCTTTCCTCTTGTCCGGAGACGGAGCAAAGATGGGTGAGTCTTTTGGTGCCTCGGTGGTGCGTTCTTTCGTAACAACCGACGTAGCGGTCGCTGGGGTGGATGCAGGCGCAGGAGCGCCATAAGAGTCAACGTTGGTCTCGATCGTCTTGAGCGTTTGCAGGCAAATATCGTAGACTTGCGACCACATCGGCCCGTTCTTGCGGTCAAGATCTTCGTAGATTGCTTTGCGGCGTTCTGGGAAATCCCGTGCGATGTAGGCAAGTTCCCACATTGCGAAGCACTGGGCAATTGGTTAGCTCCAAGGTATCAACAAGATGGAAAGACGAAAAATACCTTGATAGAAAGCTTCTTCTGCTTCAACCCGTTGAGCAGACTTCCGTTGGAGTCTTTGGACTCGGAACTCAATGGCTGATTGTTCTTGAGCGGGTTCTTAACCAAGAAGAGCGAGAACGCTGCATTGGCAACAGACCACGAAAAGGTCAGAAGAACGCTAACCCAGAGACATCGCACAATCATCGAAATCGAAAAGGGTAGAGCGGCCGGAGTCATGTTTGTCCTCGGGAGGTTGTAGACGGGCCTGAGCAGGAGCATCAGGGTCTGCCAGATCGTCGTGCGCAACGCAAGCACGTAGACAACCATACTGAGAGTAGTGCCAGTCAGCGACTGGGTGAGAGTGTACACCGCAATCTCGGGCATCTGGTTTCCGAGACGCTGCCATTGAGTCCCGGAATCGCCTTCCTCCGATGCCCGCTTGGCAGGGTCCTGGGCATCTTGCTTGTTCTTTGGTCTCGCAACGCCGAAGGTCAGCCGGTCAGAATCGCTAATAAGATGTCGAATGCCGTGATAGATGCCGAGGATGGCGCAGTGAGTCGTGAAGAAGACAGCCTTTTCGTTGAGCTTTGCGCGATCAGACATGTAATATGTGACCCATTCGAGCCCTGAATCCTCCGAAGCGCACCAGAGGTAGATCTGGCTGAAGAGCAGCGCCGAGCTCAAGTACGAGAAGATGGCCTCGGCGGTGTTGAGACTCCAGATGTTGCGGATCAATGTGTTGGCGGCCGACGACGAGGTGCGCACCCCGGGGTGGTACTGGTGAATTCGCAGAATGATGATCGAGACGCCGCAGAGAAAGATGAAGAAGGTGCGCACACCTGCCGGGCCGATTGGGAACCAAGCCCATATCCAAGAATTCCAGCTCGACAGCAGGAGTCCCTCGAGATAAGCAATCACCAAAATAACCAAACCCGACGTCGCAAACCGTCGCTGCAGGGCCGGCTGCAAAAAGTCCTTGTAGGGCAACCTCCTAGCTGTAGCGCCCGCCATTTTTGCACTCTATTGCATTATCAGCCGTGACGTGTCCGATTGTTGTGTTGTGTCGTCGAAAGATATTTTCCACCTTCCTTCGTCCCTATGCTGGCTGATTTCTTTGTAAATAAAAAATAGCTGCAACCTGGGCGACGGCTTTTGGGGACGCGTTGGATGGAGCACCAAGCAGATTCAAGGTCTCCACTTCTTTCTTCTCTCTGATTGGTTTGAAGCTTCCCTATTACGTCGTTCCCCTTCAGCAGTTCCGCAGCACAAGCAAGGGTCCAGGGCCGCGAATCCAGGTCATGTCACAGCCCGTCTCAGTGGAACCTTCCCACTGTCACAGGCAACCAACCTCCGCCCCCCAAGATCAATCCAAACCATCCACCACACTCACTTGATCTCGTTGTCGTCGTCGGTGACAAGAGCCGCATTACGCAAACATCCAACCAGCTGCCACTCATACCCGTCGGACGACGACGACGCTCGGCCGGCCGACTGACCGACCGACCCCATCGCTCATTTAACTTGTCGAATTTCCAGCTTCTTTGAGAGTTGATTTCCCATTTCCTTGTCGCATAGCGCATCGCACATCCACCATCCGCCCGTCATGTCATTCGATCAGCTCTCTTCCCTCGAAGCAGGCGGCAGCCGGCCGCGAGGCAGCGTCTCCGGCGGCGCCTACACCGACGACCCGGAATTCTCTCGCCTATCGCAAGACCTCATGAACAAGCTCTTCAAGCTAAACGGCAACAACCAGCGCCTCAGCGGAGAAGTCGGCCACCTCGGAACCCGCCGCGACACCCCGCGAGTACGAGAGCGAGTCCATGAACTGATCGAAGAGTCGCGCGAGTTGTTCAAGCAGGTCGGAGAGGGCGTCAAGAAGATTCAAACATGGGAGGACGTTACTGTAAGTGTTTCCCTGCGTTCTATTTACCCCTCTCAGTATCTATAATATCCACCATCTTAGCATGTACGCTAACCCCTCCACTCAAAAGCCATCCCAAAAATACCAACAACAAAAACTCTCCCGCGAATTCCAATCTTCCCTCTCCGAGTTCCAATCCCTCCAACGCACCGCCCTTGAAAAACAAAAAGCATCAGTCTCAGCCGCCCGCGCAACCATAGATCCAAGCTCTGATGCCCATGCCCCTCCTCCTCAACCCCACTTGTCCTCCTCCCCGCAGCTCCTCCAGCAACAAGAACTCACCCGCCTCGCTCCTCAAGACGATGTCGACTTCCAAGAGGCTCTTATTATTGAGCGCGAGGAAGAGATCCGGAACATCGAGCAGGGTGTGGGCGACCTTAATGTGCTGTTCCAGCAGGTGGCACAGATCGTCAACGAGCAGGGCGAGGTACTCGACACCATCGCCAACAACGTCGAGAATGTGCGAGATGATACTAGAGGTGCCGATCGAGAGCTGCGGGCGGCGGCGAGGTATCAGAAGAATGCGAGGAGCAAGGCGTGTTGCTTGCTACTGATACTGACTGTTATTTTGACGATTGTTTTGTTGGCAGTGTTTTTGGGCTGAGTTGTTGATGGATTGATGGGAAGTGTTATGATGGAAACGACTTGGGGGATACCGTCTTTCTTTTGTGCGTTCTTTTCTTTGGGGGCTCGATGAGGTGTTCTTGTGGCGTCGTTAGGAGTTGGTCTTGGTCTTTTGTTTGATTCCAGAAATTATGTGTCTTAGGAGTCAAGGCGGGACTGCCCCCCAATTTCATGATTTCTGCGAAGGATACTCTTCTCGAGTCGGTCTGATCATCAAATCACCCCTGCTTCCAGTCCACTGAGGCCTGTGCTCCGGGCGGGCCGTTGTGTCAAGGGCTTTGGCCACAAGATTTGTTTGCAACTGATTCAAGAGCGACGTAGACAGCCAGTATAGATGCATCGCTGATGGCAAAGACATTGTGACAGGCCCTATCACCATACCAAAGAGCAACGTGCCCCGGGCGATCACCACTTGCCAGCGAGTATGCCTTCCCAATTTCTTGTCGTTTGCCCTGTTGCCGAAGAGCAGAGCTCTATCATTTGGCGTCCGTGGTCTATTATGCAGAACAATAACTGCCGATAGAGCAAACGGTAAGACGCCATACGGGTCGGCGGCGGTCAGGTCTGTGAACCAAAGACACCCTCCCGTCAACATGGACGGGTCAAAGCCTTGGACTACAACGTCCTGAATCTGGCCGGCTCCCAACGTTGTCGATTCTGCAGCGGCCTTGGCTGCGGCCTGTGCTTCGTCTGATTTCATGCCCCAAGAGAAGAGCGAGAGCAGTCCACCAGGGCCACCGCAATGCCTCCTGATCGCCTCAATGCCCAAAAGCCAAAAGGGAAATGGCAACAGAGTACCTGCAAAGATTTTCCATCTCTGTGTTCCCCAATCTCGTAGGAACCTGGCGATAACCTGTTGCCGCGTTTTCTTTTGTAGTTGGTGGTGTTTGGTAAGCCCAATTAACCCCGCATGAGGAAGGCGGGCGTGAAGGGAATCGTTGGAGGCCACTTGAGTCGCACGCAAGAGTGGCACAAGCTTTTCCATTTTTTGTCTGCGTTTCGTGTTGTAGATGGTCATTGGGACCTTCAAGATGGTGAAGGCGAGGGCGAAGAGGGGAATGCTGATGTACCAGGGAGTACCGGTCGATGTGTGAATAAAGCAGAGGGCATGCTCGGTGTGGATTATTGCCGTGTCGACTGCGGCGCTGAAGGAGAATGGCCTCTTTGGATCAATGGCGACGACATGTTTGCTTCCAAGCCGTGGTCGGGTGGGGTGAGCGAGGAAGCTTGATGGTCGAAGAGAGGAAGAATAGCTTCTTCTAGCCGGGGTGAACGTTGACCTTGCTGATGAAAGGACAACACCGCCAGGGGATTGAGATCCTCGGAGTCGGGTCAAGCTTCTCAAGGCGGTGGCGGTCATGACAGCTTCAGACCTCCTTTATATATATATATATATATATATATATTTTTATTTTTATTTTTTAGGGGGTTGACGTTGAAGGTGCAAGTGCAGCTCCCCAAGACAACGTCCACTCGCCAGACCACCACCCAGGAATTGAGTTTCTTGGCAACCCAGACCCGCTAAATCGGCAAGGGGGTCCCTGCTGCCGTTCCACAACCCAACACATCGTGGGACCACGAACAGGGAAGCGCGCTGGGTAACGTCAACGGGACACTTTTTGGGACACATGCATGCTACTGTCGCCTGTGACCAGCTTGCACCTTTACGTCAACCAACAATCAACATCAACTTTGACCTTCAACACAAGACAAGACCAAAGAGGCCAAAAAGATAGATTGTTTACATACATTACCTCGGATTCTTCCTTTTCCCCCTTTTTTTTTTTCTTTCCTGTGTCTCATAAACCCTACCTCCCTCCTAATTTCTATCTCGATTTCACACCATCAACCATCCCATCGTCACCCTCCAAATCTCGAAAGCATAGGGCGCCCCTCGAGATCCCGAGCCAACTCTCTGCCTCTGCCTCTGTCACCCGCCGAGGCAGCTGAGGTATCCCAGGCGATTCGGGAAGCCTCCGAATCCCAATCCCACATCCAAGAGGCAACTGGAGCTGCAAGACTCCCCCCCGAAGCTTCTCCCAACGACGCCACAGACAAGAACAAGAACAAGGACAAGGACAAAGACAAGCTTCCATCGCGACGCCAGCACATGAAGGAGAAAGGCCGGGTTCTTCGGAATGCTGTCCACTTTCTTTTCACTCGTCGTAGTTCCCGTAGCGTGTCTTACGCCCCTGGCAATCCTCATTTTCGCACCTCTGTTACGGCGCGCCCTGGGAGCATTGTTGGGGTGGTACCTTCGCAAGAAGACGGATGGTCGGCGATTACATATCCTCGAACTCATTGAGGCCGACGAGAAGAAGTTTGGGGCTGCTTCTGAGCAGAAAGGAGGTGACTGGGATGGCATAGTGGGCTTCTTCCATCCCTTTTGCAATGCTGGAGGAGGCGGAGAAAGAGTGCTCTGGGCTGCCATTCGGGCTACTCAGCAGCGTTGGCCTAGAGCAAAGTGTATAGTCTACACGGGCGATCACGATGTCAACAAGGAAGCCATTCTGGCTCGGGTAGAGGTAAGCCCACCCTCTCGTCTACAATTCCTTCGTACCTTTGCTGACTCTTGCCTCTTCTTTCTCCCCAGAACCGCTTCAATATCCACCTCCACCCCCCAACAGTCAACTTCTTATACCTTTCCACCCGTCACTGGGTCCTTGCCTCATCGTGGCCACGTTTCACCCTCGCCGGCCAATCCCTCGGTTCCATCATACTAGCCTGGGACGCCTTCAGCCTACTAGTTCCCGACATCTTCATCGATACAATGGGCTACGCCTTCGCCATCGGCCTGTCCAAATTCCTATTTCCCCAAGTCCCGACAGCCGCATATGTACACTATCCCACCATTTCAACAGACATGCTCGAATCACTTGATCCGTCCTCCGTCGTCGGTGCTCAGGGCGTCAATGCCGGACAGGGCGTTGGTCTCCGCGGAACTCTCAAGAAATCATACTGGAAGCTATTTGCAAAGATCTACTCCCGTGTGGGTGCGTCTGCTGATGTGGTCATGACCAACTCGACTTGGACGATGGGACATATTGAGAAACTGTGGGGTCCTTTGCGTAAAAGCTCCAGTCCTCCGATTGCGGTTGTGTACCCGCCTGTTGCTGTGCGCGAGCTCGAACAGGAGGTGGAGGTCTCACCCGAGAGTGAGAAACAAAGGGAAAAGGTCTTGCTTTATATTGCTCAGTTCCGGCCGGAGAAGAATCATCAGCTTATTTTGCAGTCTTTCGCTGAGTTTTTGAAATCTGGATCAAAAGCAGCAGATGGGGCCAAGCTGGTTCTTGTTGGTAGTGTCAGGGACGATCACGATGCGAAGAGGGTATACAAACTCAGGTTGCTCGTTAATGAGCTGCATATCAAGGACAAGGTCGAGTTTCACTTGGATGCGTCGTGGCCTGAGATATTGCAGTGGTTGAGGAGAGCTAGCGTGGGTGTCAATGGCATGTGGAACGAGCATTTCGGTATTGGGGTTGTCGAGTACCAGGCTGCGGGGTTGGTTTCGGTTGTGCACGATAGTGGCGGGCCGAAGCTTGATATTGTTGTTGAGATTGATGGGGAGCCTACCGGTGAGTACTGTGCAGTTTGGGAAGAGAAGAGGCAGAGAATAGCTGGCTAATTATTTATTGATAGGATTCCACGCCACCACCTCAACAGAATTTGCCGAAGGCTTCGAGAAGGCGCTCAGCCTGCCAGGCCCTCATGCTGTTAGATTGAGGGCGAGGAAGTCGGCCACGAGGTTTACGGAGGAGGAGTTTGCAAAGAGGTGGATTGCTCAGATGGAGAAGTTGGTCAAGATTAGAAAGAGGTGATCATCACCACTCTCTCCACTCAGTTTCTGTTTTCTCTCTCTCCTTCTTTCTTTCTTTCTGTCTTGCTTCTTCTCGGGACGGCAACAAAACATTCTTATTTAAATACTTTAGATATATACTGATACCCCCTTTCCTTTCCTGTTCGCTTTTTCGACTAGGACATGGCATGGCATGGCATGGCATAGCATTGGTGTGTGCGCATGTGTGTGGTAATTGTGAGGTGGGCTTTGGAGGTGTTTTTTTTGGGCAGAGTTTTCTTTTCCGTTGCTTTTCCGTTGCTTTTCCGTTGGTTTTACTTTTGCTTTTGCTACTGATAGACATGACTGTGTATCGGTTGATGCCGGCCGCATTCTAGAAGTTTTGGAATTTAAAATAGTTTTTTCTATCTCGTGTACTTGATGCAAAAGGGACCAGTCAAGCCGGAATCCCCACACCTGTTAAACACCAATGATAGATGCCAGGGGGGGCGCCCAATTCCAAAACCTTAACCAACACCATCTCGGACATGGCCGAGATAGACTTCCGGGAGGGCGTTATCGCAACCATGGCTCTAAAGCCGCCAATGTAGATACTGCCAGAGAGAGGGCACATGAAAGCGAAACCCTTAATTAAAATGCAGAAACGCTGGCACTGTCCGTCTCCTCGTGTCCTTGATTTGTTTGGTCTTGGTCCTAACCTATGTATGTCAAGGAGAGAAAGCGGACGGATGGATGGATGGATGGAGGAATATCTAGATAAGAGTTTCAGTTGGTTTGATAATGTTGATGATGACGCTCGCTGTTGTGTGAGCAATACCTAACTAACCATCTGGTAAGTACAGTAACATGAAGCCCCCCTCCATCTCGTCGGTCTGTCTGTCTGATTCATCCAAGAAGAGAAAACTTCAAGTCCATTTAACTGCTCGCGTCACCGCTCCTTTTTCCTCTGTGTTTTTCTCTTCCGCATCATGCAGCTAGCAACAGGTCAATAAAAACAAGAGACAGAACTTTGCCAAAATTAAGTCGCAATGTATTCAAATATCACCGTCCAACCCCTAATCCTAATTTTCCGTTCTATTCTCTCCCTATCCCCCTTGCTTCTTATACAATACAATACAATACAATCGCTGGTATTTTTTTAAAAACAAAAAAATAAAAAAACAGAGTCCCCAAATTGAGGATAACCACAACTATCGGGAAGGAAAGAGTGCAAAGAAAGACAGCTCCAAACCCCCGTCAGTAAAAACCCCCGCAAAATATATCAACTTTGGGTAAAGGAAGAGAAACCTCTGCCTGCCAGAGCCCCTATTCGGTCTAGCCCGACTAAAGAGGAAAGAAACCACCTGTGCTGCTGCTGCCGTATACGAGAACGCAACAAGCCATGATGGTGTTTTCTTCCTTTGATGGCTGTCCTTCTCCCCTGTTTCCTGACTTCCCTACCAGTTCCCTCTCTGTTCACTGTGCTGCTCCGTGCCAATCTAAATAAACCCCCAAGAGATGTGTGCGGTGCCGACGAGTCTTAGCAAAGACCATAATGTTGCGTAACCAGCTGAAATCAGTGAATGAATCCAGTGGCGTTTATCCGCTGCATGGTCTCCAACCCCAATCCCCCGATTTGCTCGCCTGCCCTATCCTTCCATATCGTCCGATTATCGGCATTGTCAAAGATCGAGCGACACGAATAACACTGATTCCTTTGCACGATCCTACCCCGCCAGGATATCCTCCGTCGTCGATGAAGCGTATTCGTAAATATCTGGCGATGCTGAAAGCTCAAGCTGGACGCGTAACAAGAAAAAGGTGTTGGAGAACTTAAGGCTGACGAGCCAAGTCGAGGTATTCTTGACCGGGTGTCTCGTATTCGCTCACAAAGTATTTGGTGACGTGACGGGAAATCCAGTCGGTAAACTTTTGGACTTCGTCACGAAGGCGGTTCGCCGACTGTTGATCCATATTTGTCTGCGCGATCAACTCTGGGAGGGTAACTGTATACTCGTTAATACCAACCCGCCCTGTTCAAGAAACAAGCCAGGTGTATAAAACATACCGAGCAGGCGTGCGAGATGTTCTGCGCCGTAGGTGTCCAATGGGCTCTTGTGTTTGGGATCTTTGCCCGAGTTCCAGAGGGTGCACATCTCTTTATACTGCACCCGCTCGAATCTAAAAAGACACAATAACAGGACATTAGCACAAGCATAATACATGTAAAAGTGTCAAAGAGAAACTCGCCTATAGAGCAGGATTCGGCCGAGGCAGCGATCAAAGTATTCGCGAAGGCCCGCCATGGTCTCCTCCATGATGTCCAGTGCAGCGCTTCCCTCCTCGTACTTGGGGCGTTCATCCGCCAGGTAATCGTCGAAAATCTCGTTGGCCGGGTGCACGTGGGGCAACGGGACAAGCTGGAGGCTCTTGGTCACGTTCTCCCAATCATCAACCAGCAAGGCCTTGACGTGATCGGCCATTGGCAACTTGATGGATGGCCGATTGTGGAAATTGTCCTCCTGCAGAAGTTCACGTTAGCTTGCCGCTCCTATCAGAACGAAGAGAAAATAAACAACAATGTCGTCTATAGGGCACACTTGGAGCGATACATGCAACGAACAGAAAGAAAAAGTAAAACTGAAAATTAAATTCTCCCCGGCTCGCTTGAGCTGATATCGATCAAAGTGTGTTGCGTCGGGTGACTCAATCATCCTGCAAACATACTGTGAGCATTGCTGCCGTCTTCTCCGCCCGCGGCGGTGGCTTGCCAGCAATCGGATAGTTGTATTCAGGATTCATGCCGTTCCAGTATTTCTCCAGCTGAAAGTTCAGTTGCCCTTCATCCCAAAGCTGTTTAGTCATGGGATGGTCGAGTTTGGGCTTCTCTTGCTTCATCATCTTGGGTGGCTTGTTGAGAGCTGTGTTGAAACTCGGGTCAAAGTATTCCGGCAGCAGCTTTTCCTTGGCCTTTTTGAGGAGAGCCTCGGATGGTAACTTGAGCAGATTGTCTTTCTTTGCTGCTGCCGCTGCCCACAGAGCTTCCTTCTCCATGAAGGCCATCTCGGATTCTGGCTTGGCGGTCGGCTTCTTCTTCTTGTTGTTGTTCTTGCGACTCTTGTTGCTGCTACCGCTGGTGGCGGTAGGAGGGCTGCTGGCGCTGCTGCTACTGGGGGTGCTGCTGCTGGTATTGCCGTTGTTGCGATAGGTTTTGGCCACCCGACCACTCGATCTAGTAATACGAGGGATGGGCATGGTCTCGGGCGGAGGAGGAGAAGGAGGCTTCTTCATGATGTGATTGTATCTCTGGAGCCGAACGGTAAAGTGATGTGTGGTGATGTGAAAAGTGAATGGCAGATGCGAATGGTCGCGTCGTAAAATAGCTGCTTGCTATGGATATTTGCGAAACGGATGCTTGCAAATTCTTGATGAAGGTGTTGCTCAAATGAAACCGCGATGAAAAATGTCGGTTCCGGAGAGTTGTGTTGAAAAAAAAAAAGAAACCCAAAGTTGTGTTGCAAGGAGAAGAGCTCAGGGGGAGGGTGCGGTTTGGTTGTTGACCCTCGACTTGTAGCTGATGACTCCCGTCTCGAGGCGCCCCAAAAAGCCAAAGGGGGAAGGAGCGACTCAGGAGACTTTACTGCAGTTACCGATTAACGGCAAGGCGCAGTGGCCCGTTCTTTCCTCCTTGATATAGTTAAGTTGAGACGAAACTATTGTTGTCAACGTGACCAGCTGGAGGTGTGTCCAAAGTAACTGGTATTGTTTGGCTGCGGTATCGACCATTATTGTCCCCTGGCTCAATTGAACCAAAAAAAATTTTGGCCCGATAAACCAGAGCCCAGACCGACTTGGTCTTCCCGTCTCCTTGATCTCGAATCCCTGAGTGTGTCGAAGGCTTTTTTGTATCTCAAGATTGGAGGGGTGGTGATTTTGTCCTCCATATGATCCGTCCATATTGTCCCACCAGAACCCAAAAACCTAACAGATAAGAGGTACTTACCTATTTTTGGGGGGGAGAACTTTCTCATGGCAAGGTTTCCAACTCAGAATACCTTAACCTTGACCCAAATGACGAGAGCCAGCACGTGGCGTCTGTTACGGCGCTGAACCCACCAGACCACCGAGAGGGAGAACATAAAACACATATCTTCACCACAAAATTGCCCACAAAGAAAGAACTTACATGCTCAAGGTCATAATCTCTAGCCCTTCTCTGTCCATGGCGTCCGGTAGCGGCCGTCGTGCCTCCATGGGTCCGCTCCTCACTTCCTCTGGCAGAGCTCATATCCGACCCTCCACCGGCGCGACCACCAGCACCACCGCTGCCCGAGGCACCTGCCTTCTTGGCCGACTTGTTCGCATTCTTTCCGGCCTGAAGGGTCTTGTACTGAGCGAGAAGTTGCGAAGCCAGATCCTTGTTCTCATCGGTGAACTTTCGGACGCGGTCTTGGGGAACCCAGTCGTCCCAGCTGCTCTTCCAGCCCTTGTAGTGGATCTTGTACTCCCAGCCGTCGGCGGTCTCTGCGGTTCTCACCTCCAAAACCTTGGCCTCGTACAGCATCTCCATGTGGAAGCAGAGCACACGCTCGTCCTTGGAGAAGGGCGCCTGTGCTGCTGCCGCTTGCTTGGGTGGCATTTTGGAGGATGGCTGGGGCTACCTGAGAAAAATGAAGTGGCCGTTTGATTGATGAACTAAGGTGTAGTCGGGTATTCGGAAGACTTATGTGCGAGAAGGTAAGAAATTGAATGAAAAATGTGAAGGCTGTTGAGTTGAGCAAGTTCTTATCAATTTCAGCCGACGCGTGTTTCTCTTCACGACTCGGAAACTTGAACTTTGAGGTTCCGCTGCAAAACAGCGAGTTGGAAGGTGCGATGCTCTATCACAGTTTGTGCGGTTGACTCGGAGGCCGTTCGGGAAGGAAGCTTCCAAAAAAGAAGTCGCAGGTGGGTTAAATCAGGGATGATGACTGTGAGAAGTACCAGGTAGGGTGAGCCTCTCTCATCCACACAATGAATGAGAGGACCAAGGAGTGTCAAGGGGCACGGATCAAATCACGGGAACACGCGAAGCAACCCTTCCTAGCGCGACATCATTGGCTTCATTCCGCGTCACCATCACAACTTCACAATGTCTTTTGTTAGGAAGATTTCATATTTCTGATATCTTTCCGGTGCTCAATCTCATTAGATAAGAAGAAACTGCTACATCAACCCCGCACACACAATCAAGTCAGAATTTCTCACCAAGGAATCATCATCCCAGCCTACACCCAACAAACCATCACCAAACCCACACACCCTCAATCACCAGCCAAGCTCACACCCACCCAACAATCACATCCCATCAAACAAATATCATCACACTCATTCATTGACCAATCGGAAATGCCACCACCAACCGAATCCCAAATCCTAACCAACTACCTCCTCGCCCCCGCGCAACTCCCCTCCATAATCTCCCTCCAAGAATTCACTTCCCTTTTCCCAAAAACCCTCCAATCGTCAGCCCCCCACCAGCAACAGATCCGCTCCCTCTACCGCGACCTCCAGTCCCAACGAAACAGCCTGATCGACGCAGTCGCCGAGTCGATCCAGACGGAAGCCAAAAAGGGCAAAACCCTAAGGCGGCACGTTTTGAAAGCGCGTTTGCAACAACAATCAGAAGCAAAGGATAAAGATGAGGAATTAGAAATCGAACGAATGGTATGCACGCTAATCATAAAAAAAAAACAAAAAAAAACAAGTGTTGTGAAATGAGTAATTGATTACTGACAAGAAGTGTAAAAATGAAAATAAAATAAAAACAGCTGGGCCACGTACCAAACGCACAAACACCAAAACACTCCCTCCAAACCATAATCCCAGGTCTAGAGGACGCAATCAACGAGCTGGAAAGCCAACTCCAGCTGCACAAAGAGGAAGAGGCAGCTCTTTTAGCTCAAGTCAAGCAGACAGTAGGCGGCATGAGTGATCTCCGCTACGGGCGACTTGCAAATACAAAACTGCCAGGGGAAATACTTGAGGGACTTGCAGATCTTCAAGAAACATGCAAGGAGAAATAACCTGTTTTTTTTTTTTTTTTGGGGAATAAATGTATATTTTGTTAATAGCGAGTACTTCACTGCCCTTATGCCCCCCTTGCGCTAAGTTGTATCTTCTGGGGTTGAGATTACCTCCCCCCCCCCCCCAGATAAGAGTGTGCTCTCGTATATGATCGCGCGCACACAGAGACACCCGTAGTAACTTCTGATTGTCCGATATCCACGTTTCTTTGCCCAACACCCTTTACCCGGCGCCATTTCCCTTCCCATTCAAGAGAGAACATAAAAAGAAACAGAAAGCCAAAAAGCAAATAGACAGACACCATCACCACCGTCCATATAGATTATACTACTACTAATATCATAAGAACCCTCCCTGGCCCTCCTCTCTCACAAAACTACACCCTCGACATCTCCAATGGCTCTTATGAAGCGGGAGCAGCGGCACGAGGAGCACCCGCGCCGGCGCCGGCAGGGGCAGCGGGACGGTTCGGGCCGGTTTGCTTGTTCCTAGTCGCCAAAAAGTCAGCATGCTGTCCACGCCACACAAAACCAATCAATCAAACTCACATCAAAGACCTGCTAAGGAAAGAGACACCAATCATCATGGCCCACGAAGGGATAACATTCAAACCCCAGAAGAAGTAGCCCAAAGGAACAGCAACACCCCAGCTGGCAAGCTTGCCATGGAAGGGGTGGAACCAGCCGTCATTATCAATCTTGCGCCAGGTGTCCTCGCTGCGGGTCGCGTACGCATCAACAATGTCCTGACCGGTAACAGTAGTGAGATTGAGGCGCTTGACGAGGATGTCGGTATGAGCGGGGAGAGGCAAAACATCAATGGCCCAGAAGACTCCAGTAGAGGCAGACCAGCTGTTGCAGAGAACGGGCTCGTCGTCGCAGTTGACGTATCCGAGGTTGGGGGATGAAGGGATCTGGGCGAATTTGAGGGAAGCGTCGCGGTATGCGGCTTCGACTTTGTCACAGTGGCCTGTTAAACGCGCGGAAGGTTAGTACAAACAATGAGTTGTGCGGATGAGAGAGTAGATTGTACCAAAGCAAGTCTTGTTCCTCCCGCTAATGAGCACCAACCACTCCTCGGGCTTGGTGGCTTCAGGCTTGACAGACGCAAAGAGGCTGTCTTTCCACCCGTCGAGGGTGAGAGTCTCGACCTTCTTGGGCTCTGCCACCTTCTTGGCCTTCTTGTTGGTGTTAACAACTGGTACCTGGTTCGTCTCGGCGGTGGGCGCTGTCGCGCCAAAGCTGCTGAGGAAGTTCTGGAACTTGGCCTTGTACTGCTCAAAGGGGCTTTCAGCTGCCGCCGCGAGGAGCGGCAACGCCAGCATGGTAGCGGATGAGAAACGCATTATTACTTTGTGTGTATGTGTGATATTATGATTCGATCGCGTGTGTATTAAAAAAAAAAAAGGCAGTGGTGTTGATCGTTTATCCGTAAAGCCTTGTTGCGTGGGAACGGGAACGGATAGCACAGTGACTTTTGGTTGGGGCAAGGGTGTGGTACGAGGCGTATCTTGATAGAAGTGGACAGAATGCGATGCAGCTCTGTGTGCTAGGTTCCCACCGAAAGTAAGCGCAACTAAAAAGTGATGGGGATGATGTAAGGAGTGAGGGGTCTGGCGTGCAGGAGCTGCCTGAAGGTGGTGCGTGTGCAGCTGTATATAAAATAGGATGGAGATAGCGGGAGCTTAGTAGGGAACAGAACAGCTCTGTCGCAAGAAAGGTTTCAGAGGATAAAAACGCAAGAAGATTGATTGGAGATGGGAGATGATCAACAATAGAATCGCCCACCGACGCGCCTGGACTGACTTCGACCACGTTTATTTTTTTATTATTTATTTAATTATGAATTTCGGCCTTTGCAACTTGAAACGGGCAACGGGTCTAACAGGGGGCGAACTCCAGTGCTTGGGGTTCTCTTTGGTTCTGGGGTTGGGGCGTGTTGTCCAGGCATCCGGTAAAAGCCAACTCGTTTTCGGTTAAACAGAGTGGAAGCAGCCCCTGAGCGTATCTGTGGCGCTCATCAACCTTGAAGGTTATCAGCCACAGAGTGGGGAATAATCTTAGTCACGGTGCGTTGCGTCTCGTGTGTCTTAACCTCTTTCGAGGGGCATTGAGGTCATACCAATTAACAATACCAACTGGGCCATTGTTTCCGCTGGCACATGCATACAGTCTATCAATATGGTAAGTTAAGATGCTGATTAAGAGATATCAAATACTAAAAAGGAATATCAATTGCAACAGGCGCCGGATGAGCCCAATCAGAAGTGGAAACGCGGTCGTCCCGCAGTCGCGTCAAAGAATGCTGATACCGCGTCGGAGCGCGAGGTCAGAAGACGAGGGCAATCACAGAAAATCAATAAGTCAGTAGCTGAGGAGGAAGCCCCTGCAGCAGAGAACCAGGGCACCCCAGATACGGCACCCAAAAAGAGGGGCCGACCAGGAAAGAAGAGTCGCGATGCTGAGCCAGGAGAGGCTCAGAATGCAGAGGAGAAGCCCGACGAAAGCGCACAGTCCGCGGATATGGCACCGAAGAAGAGGGGCTGGCGACCCAGAAATCAAGATGCTGAGGCGAAAGAGGTCGAACCCATAGAAAAGCATACCAACGAACCCGCCCAATCCCCAGACGTGGCACTGAAGAAAAGAGGACGGCGTGCGAGAAATCAGGATATCGAGCCCGAGGACTTCGAACGCGCAGAGACGAGGCCACGGAAAAGGATAAGGGGCAGTGCTGCAGGAGGAGAAGAGAATAACCTGGAGGCAGGACCAAGCTCAAGGGGGAAACCGGGTAAAAAGAGCAGGGCGCCAAAGGAAGCAGAGGTATCAGAAAATCAAGATGCAACGGAAACAGTAAGCCGGTCTAGGAGGAGGGGGCGAACTGCAAATATGGAGGAATCAATGGAGGAAGCTCTAGATGAGGCCAACAAGCAGGGAGAGGCGAGCAAAAAGAGGGCCGGACGACACCCGAAAGAACCAGAACCAACTCCAGAGGAGCCACCCGCTCGTCGTCGCGCAAGAGGCCGTCGGTCAGCTGATGAGAGCACGTCTCCAGCGACCAGGACCAGGAAAACCACAGAGACATCACCCGAGGAACCTCAGACTGAGAACCAACCCAAGAAGTCAAAACGCGGTCGTACAAGCCTAGCAGAAGTCTCTGTCTCCAAAGCCCAAAACAAATCTGCCCCTCCGCCAGAAGTCGACACCACCACGACAGCACAAACCAAGAAAAAGCGAGGTACAGGGAATTCATCGCAACAACCACAACCCGAACCCCCTAAAGAGCCTCCCACTTACACAACCCTCACAACACTAACCCGCTCAATCCCCCGCTCGACAATCTCTTCAAAATGGACACCCCTCCCCCAACCCTCCATATCCCAAATCCAATCCCTCGTCTCCGACTCTGCCCGTCCCGTCCTCCTTCGTCTCCGCGAAACACCAAGACAAGACCAAGCATCCACGATCCTTCGAACTTTTTCCACTCGCCTCAACACCAAACTAGTCAAGGGAATGCCATTTCCGCCCGCTCAATCTCTAGACGAACAGTTAGACTTCGAAAAGACGCTCGACACGATCCAAGCTTTGGAGAAGCAATTAGACCCGCTGCTTCACTCTGTTGCCTTGCTCAAGGCAGAGAAGGAGAAAGAAGAGGCAAAGCTGGAAGCTGACTATAAAGCTTTGAAGGAACTGGAAGGGAACGCGAGGGCTCAGAGGGGTGGATGGCGGGAGAGGATGAGGAAGAACAGGAAGCACGGGTTGGTTCCGGAGAGGGGTGATGACGATGATGAAGAAGGAAAGGATGAGAGCTGGGTTAGAGGGCTTGAGGTTATGAAACGAGATTCCAAAGTTGGGTTTGGAGGTGTGTTTAAGGGCTTGGGTGGTGAAGATGAGGAGGATGAAGAAGTGGAGTTGTTGGCAAAGCAGATTGCTAGTCATATGGAGAGTATGAAGGGGAATCTGAGCCAGGTCGATGGGCTGGTGGGCAAGATCGGCAAGGGGAGGGCTGCGTTGCAGGGTGTGTTGGGCAAGTATCTGAGTGAGGAGGCGTATGAGAGTGTTGTTCTTGGGTAACGGATGGGCAAAGGTTGGGAAGGGAATGGAATTGAATGGTAAAATAATGAATAACGATACCCTGGGTTTGGTTGTATGGAGTAGAATGGATTGATTAAATTTGGCAAGTAAATGGAATATTAACATGTCATGTTCTTCTTGTCTTTATGCTTCAAAATGCTCTCTCTCTCTCTCTCTCTCTCTCTCTCTCTCTCTCTCTGAATCAGGAGTTGTGCATGTGCTCACCATCCGCAGCTCTCCCAGGTTGCACCTTTTCTGTGTCGGTCGACCTGGCTATGGATAATTGACGGCTGTAATGTCATGGTAGTTCGAGACTGCTTCTTCTGCGGTTTGATGTGCTTGTCCCAAAACTACTGCGACAGATGAACTTGGGCTTTAGCTACAGACAGCATCATGATAAGCAGAGGCGGATAGTCTGAGAGCACCTATCTGCATACCAAGATATGAGAGTCAATATCTCACATCTACCTTTGCCCTCCTGCATGTCACAAATTTATAGCTGCGCGATTATTTTGCACCAAGATATTCCACCACCGATATCCATGAACCAGCCGGCTCGTTTTACATGCCCCAGTAAACCCAACAATCTCTTCTTACAGTTTCGAACGGTCTCAACAACCTCAGCGACACAAGCCCATAGTTTCTGTCAAATCTTACATTCTCATGCACAAGCAGCTCAGAATCATGAACTTTTAAAATAAATCATATTTCATTTCAAAACAAATATTCTTACAAAAACCCTTATCACCCCAATTCCCGAGGGTATCTATATCTCATCTTCCTCCCTTATAACCTAACCTCCCCACCATCCTCCTTCCTCAACCCTTCCACGATCACGCTCCCCCTCTCCTTCGGCCGGCCGTCCTCCATCCTGGCAACGGTCCTCTCGACGTAGAACCCCGGATCCGGCCTCCTCTCGCTGTAGACCTCAAACTTGGATAATTTCCTCTCGACCTCGTCCACTCTGACCAGTTCTTTGACCTTCATAATCATACCCGCGAATTGCGCCTCCACGGGGTGGTAAACGACTTGAGAACGCTTGTGGAGGCCCAGAGCAGCCAGGACGCCGCGGGTGCGTTTGGGCAGGCCGATTGCTGAGCGGTGGAGGGTGATGCGGAAGAACGTCATGATGAATTATTTGGAAGGAGGTAAAGAACGGAGAGAGAGGTGTTTGACTAGGTAGAGTGGGATAGGTTTGCTGTTTGTGTTGTTGGTCTTTGTGGTGGTGGTGGTAAGAGGAGAAGTTGTAGCGACGTTGTTGAGTATCTGCGGGAGGAAGTTTCTCTTTGCTTGCGGGTTCGTCGCGACCGAGATGGAGCGGAGGGGGAGGAGGCTGGCTGCGGTGCTGGGTGATCTTGAGGCGGGGGACATGATTAGTATTTTGAGTGTTCAAGCGAAAAATAGTTTTTTCGGCTGCGTATGATATTTGGGAATAGTTGCAAGATTGAAAGATGCAGAGTAAGAATAACAGAGAGGAAAGGAAAGGGAATGGGAGGGAAGGGAAGGGGAGGGAAGGGGGGGAACGAAGTGAGACACTCACCAAACACCAGTTGGGCAATGGGCGAGGGGACAAGAGACCAGCTGACCAAACGCGTTACAAGGTTTCCTTATCGGTGTGAGTGAGAAAGATTATGGAAAGAGGCGGCGCGGCTGGGTTTGGCTGGCGTTGCGCAATCTTGTCTCTCCCACCCTCGTCGTTGACGTTCAACAAGCAATTATCAATTTACCTATCTATACTAAAAACCCGCGCTATCAAGAGGGTCCCGTGCACCTTTTGCGTGGGCGGCAGGACAAGACAGAAAAAGGAGTGGATCCTTCAGGGGACCTCCCCAAAAACCCAATTCGGAGCTCAAAGCTTCCCATAGTTTCTGCCGATTCTCTCCGCCTTCCCGTTCTCTAACAACGCATGATGACAGCAGCGGGCGTTTTGTTGGGAGGGAAGGAAATCGTTGGCATCCCCAAAAGATTCCCCGACCTGTGTGACATCCAGACAGACGCACATTTGAACATTCTCCGACCGACAACACACACAATTCCCGATCAACCCCGATGGGGGGCGGATGACCGTCACACCCCCACCACGGAGGCCGACGAAACCCATCACAAGAAGGAATGTAAGAAAACGGCCAACGGGCGATGAGCAATTCTCCGACACCTCTACCTATCCATCGTTATCTCTGCCGGCGATATCTGCCATTCGCAGCTAGGTAGGTGCTACTGTAACCGAACATGTCTCAAGCTACCTCAACTATCTCTTTTATCTATCAACAACTCCCGGAGCTACCCCGCCATTACATTTCCAGAGCTTATTCTCCGAATGTGAGTCAAGACATTATTCCAAATAACACCACCACCACTTACACAGCATTCGCCCAGCAAGTAAGTAAGCACACATTAGCTCTGTTCCATCTTGCCTGGCTGCTTCGATCTCTTGGTATTCCCACAAAGAAGCTTCCAAATACCTTCCTTACCTTACCATCCAACTCATTTCTCGAAGCTATCCCCAACCCCACCGTCCCACACACACACACGACGCTCCAATATTCCGACCCAAGTAAGTCTTGTCCGTTTCAAACATCACAAGCCCGCCCGCCGGAGAACGATGACGGCAATAAGCAGGTAGTATTCAATTCCTAAAAAAAAAAAAAAAAAAAAAAAAAAAGCACCTGATTACCTACATACTGCACCATCACCTTACCCAAGCCTGCATTGCATTGAAACTCCTTCCCACAAGCAACCAAACCTCGTGGCATAAGCGTGCGTCTCGCCCGCACGGATCCTGGTGTATGTACCGGTACATGTACATACGTTACCACCTTCTTACTCGCTTCGGGGGTTTTGCCTTGCATCATACCGCTTTGTACCGTGACTTTGTTGTTGTTTGTTGACGTGATAAAAACCGCTGAGAGTCCTTAGAAGCTCTCGGCAACGGCGGGTTTTAACCTCCAAAGAAGCAAGAGAAGCTTCCACGAAGGTTGTGTTGTGCACCTGCCTTCCGAGGTTTAATCAGGGGTTTCAATGACAATGTCAACAAGAACCTTATCCCCACATAATTTCAAATATCACAGGGCATTATTGGCATTGGCAAGTTTCCAATTCCAGATACCGTAGTAGAGCATCATATGAAGCCTCGGAGGAGCACTGACGACGCCAATGGAAAGGTGAACATGCAACTGTGACTGCTTATGTTGCACAGCTGAATGTTTGAACCCTCGAATATTGTATTCGATCCTGGGTGGATGTTGGTTGATGCTGAATAGTCGTCAATCACGACTCTACTCTACCCACAAATAAGACAACATTTGAACATTCATTCAATATCTTTCATTAAACAGCGTAACTATGTGGCTAGTAATCTTTCCTCCAGCCTAACAAGTCGAGGCAAAGGTCTAGATGTCTGCTTTCCCGCTCTGTATTTCAACGTGGAAAAGCAAAAAGAAACAATTCGTGACAAAATCATTGGCCCCATATTCCCCCTTCCGGATCCCTTTTATTCTGCGCCCTACTGAAGGAGCAGTTTGAACCCTGCACCCCTTGCTTTTGATCTCAGGATCTAAAAAGAAAAAAGAAATGATATCGCCCCTTACTTCATCTGCACCTCAACACGACCCTCGGCACCTGGTTGGGTGAGGGAAGGAAGGAGGTAGGTGATATCATCCCAAGGATGGCGGTAAAGACCGGTGCGGAGTCTCTTCTGATCGAGGTAGTGGGCAATCAGACCAATGCTGCGACCCAAGACGAACAGACCGTTGAGGACACCCATGCTGAGGTAGTCCTCGGCCTCCTCGGCGCTGAAGGCACCGCAGTTGCGGACAAGGTCAACGAAGCAGACGGCAATGCAACCATCGACGTTGAGAATGAGGTTGTCCTTCTTGGAAGTGGTGACAGTCTCGACGGCAAGAGCGAAGTCGAGCAGCTTGGTGCTGGGGAACTTGGCCTTGACGTACTCCTTGACGAGCTCGACACGGAGATCGGGGTTGTTCCGTGACTTGACACGGTGACCGATACCGGGAATGAGCTTGTTCTGCTTGCGCATGTTGTCAACGAACTCACGGGGGCTGAGGCCCTTATCGAAAGCCTTGGTGAACTCCTCGGCGGCACCGTCAAGAGCACCACCGAAACGAGAACCAATGGTAAGGAGACCAGAAACAAGGGCGCTGATGAGGTCCTTGCCGGCACGGGTAGTAATAATGGTGTTCATGGCACCAGACACGGCCGGACCGTGATCGGCAGTAAGCATGAGAACCATCTCGAGGAACTTGGAGGCGTAAGGAGGGAGACGGCGGCGGAACCAAAGGAGGGACATGACACCACCGATGCCAATGTTCTCCCTGAAAACGTCCGAAATGGGCATACCGGCGTAGAGCAGCTCCTGGCCACGATCATCGGAAATGGTGGAGATGAAGGCAGCGGGCTTACGGATGAGACCGAGCTCCTGAGCCCAAGAGTAGTCGATAGGGATCTTGGGAACGACGGGCTCGGGTTGGGGCTTGATGGCGCCGTCCTTGACGAGCTTGTCGTACACCTGCTTGAGAAGAGCGGGCATGTCCTCGAAGGTCTCTGGGACGTAGAAGCCGGCTTCCCTCATGCTCTTGTTCTTGACGGCAGCGGTCTCAAGCTGGGAGTTGGCGAACGAACCGGCGTGACCGAACTGAACCTCAGTCTTGAACATGCTGGCGCAAGTACCAATGGCCCATGCGACGATAGGCTTGGTGATGATGCCCTGCTTGACGGCATCAATGACCTTGTATTCCTCAACACCACCGACCTCACCGAGGAGCACAAGAATCTTGCACTCTGGGTCGGCCTGGTAGCGCAGCATGTGGTCGATGAAGGTGGTACCTGGGTACCGGTCACCACCAATTGCGACACCCTCGTACACACCATCGGTGTTTTGAGAAATAATGTTGTTGAGCTCGTTGGACATGCCACCGGACTTGGAGACGTAGCCAACGGAACCCTTACGGTAGAGCTTGGAAGCAACAATGTTGTCCATCATACCACCAGTGTTTCCGATCTTGAAGCATCCGGGCTTGATGCCACCGACGGTGGCGGGGCCGATAATGGTAACGCCCTTCTTCTTGGCGATGTGGTTGATCTCACGAGTACGCTGTCGAGCACGCAAAAGTCAGCTCTTTGTCACCCAATTCGACTCCAAAACAAAGCAAACTTACACGCTCGGGGACACCCTCGGCAATGATGGCAATGGTCTTGACCTGGGGGTTCTCCATAAGCTCGAGAGTCGAGCTGTACACACTACGGGAAGAGGCGAAGTTGACAACAACGTCGACATCTGGGTGCTTGGCAAGTGCCTTGGAGACATCCTGGTACACGGGGAGGAGAGTCTCGCTGGTTCCCCAGTACATCTTGCTGACGAACTGGCCGCCGAATGTGTAGATAATGCCGGCAACGGAGGGAGTTGTCCGCTTGCAGATGAAGTCGAAATCGAGCATGCCCTGGACGGCGCGGGGCTGCAGACCGTAAACCAAGCATCTTGTCTTGTCGTTGAAGAGAGCATGAGCAGGAAGAGGGGTCAATGGCCTGCTGGGAGCGGCGAAACGACGGATGTTGTCGTTCGCAGACAGACCGCCAGTTGGGTTGGAAGAGGTGCCATTCGTGCCATTTGATGCTGGGGCGGCGGGAGCCATCGTGGAAGATGTGTGTGCGTGTGTGCTGTGTAAGGTGGGAGGAAGAAAGAAAGAGGGAGGAGAGGATCAAGTCGAATCGACTGTGTCGCCCGCCGGGAATTCAACTGGGATAAGAAGAATAAAAGACAATGACCGGGAGGGGTGGTGGACGAGGGAGTGGAATGGGCAGGAGTCAGGAGTTGCAGGTCCGGGGAAAGAGAGGGAGGAGATGGCGGGATCTCTGAAATGCAGCGAAGGGGGTGGTGGGTGGGCTGGATTTTGGGGTGGGAGGTTTTTTGTCGGTGCTACTCGTCAGAGCTGTCGGAATTGAAGGGGCACCACTTTCTTTCGGGGTACGATGCTAGGTCTGCAAGACAGACAGGACAAGGTGCATCCAATGTTCCACGCAAGCTCCGCAGGTACCGTCAAGCTACCACGAGACTTGCCCACACACGTCCACACCGTCGATCCAATTTTTAGTGAAGCTCTCCTTCCAGAGCCAGAAATGTTGCGGACGCTAATTGGACGGCATCGAGGTCAACCATCCAACAAAACAGTGACAATTGCCCCAACTCTTTTCGCACCCTGGTCCGATCGCCTAGCGGACTTTCACCAATTCCAACAAGCGTGAACTTTTCTTGAGAGGTGCTGACAGCGGGGTCCACACCCTGCCTCTTGGACGGTCCTTGGCACGCCATGTACTGGTACCTGAACGGCCCGGAGCCACCCCGTCGTCCGATGATCGCTTTGCAGAAGACAGCCATGGCCTTCGACGGTGTTCTTTTTTTTTCCCCTTGAAGGTAGCCCCGGAAATGGAATTCACCGGCATGAGCTCTTGCCCCTATTTGCCTTTTGAGGTTTCATGAGGAGCCCTCATGAGGCCCTTGAGGGCTTCAGCTCTTGGGAATGTCCTGTAGCACATGATTGACAAAAATAAAATAAAAGAGCCACACACAGTGAAACAGAGGCCAGGAGAGCCAGGGAACGAACGGAGCGCCATCCGCAATGATTTGCGATGATTTTCCCACCGCGGGGTATCTGACATCCCACTCCGCGATGGGACCGGGAGCCGATCGGCAACCACCGTGGGCCCCGGGTGATGTGAATTACAGAAAGGAAATTCACTTTTTGACCACTCGGCCGACCCGGTCAGTGCAGGGCAAAGCTAGGAAAACACATGGCGATTGCATGCATTGCAGAAAGAGAGAATAGCAGAGGGAAAAACGGATTCTTTTGAGCATCCATCGCATCGGCTTTCGAGGTGTTCGAGCTACAGGTTTCGAGTGTAATCGCCGCTCGGCCCGGGGCATCCCCAAACTCCATCCGCCTTGCGGACATTTAGAATGAGAGTCTGGCTGACTGACTGACTGACTGACACCTCGACGCTAAGAAAGCCAAAAAAAAAAAAAAAAATAGGGAAAAAAGAAAAACAAATAAAATTTCATCGGGCATCGCCGTCCAAGTAGGGCGCACATGGAAAATACCCACGTATGCAATGAACACGCACGCGCGCAAGTTAGTGCCCACTGCCGTAGCATTCAGGTAGCTCTGCGGTCTTTGCTGTCCACTACTGTGAGTCCTCAGGAGTCCACGACTCTCCACGACAGACAACGGTGTGGATGTCGTGGGTGAGGATAGCCCTGCATAAGTGTACGGTGCTCGGTCGGGGCACTCGGGTCCCAGTCTCGAGAGAGATTGACAATGTACCGGTACCTCGGGTTCCTGACCGCCCCAGCGCAGATTGCCCCGCTTGGGTCAACCCCAAAGGTTTTGGCTGGCGGGACAGTGGGACTAGTGGGACGAAGGGCGGTACCTTTTTTCTGGCCCTCCCCCCAACCCAAGACCCCAAAGAAAAGTGACGGTCCCTTACGCTTGCTTGCTGTTCAGGTTCCAGGTGTTTGCCAGATCCCGGGTTTTCTGAATTGTTTTTCTGAATTGGACAGTTCGGATTCCGAGCATTCCTCCTTTCAACATCTCGACTCCTCAATCCCATCTCATCCCATTCCTTCCTTCCACCCTCATCCTTTCTTCCCTCACCTCCTCCCTTCGCGGCGTTTTTGTGATTCGCGTGCCTGCTGTTGCTGCCCCTCGCTTGAGAAGTCGGCATAGCTCTCTCATTCTCCCGATTCTTGTAAGATTGCCCCTCTTTCTCCTGCTGCATCATTGCACTTGCGAGAAGCTGGATGCATCCTTTCCCAAAACTCCAAAAAACAAAAGCTGACAACCGGATTGAAAAAAAACAACAGAAAAAACAAAACAGACTTATACTCACAAAATGTCTGCCAAGAGCATTCTCGAGGCCGATGGCAAGGCCATCATCAACTACCACCTCACCAGGGCTCCCGTCATCAAGCCCTCTCCTCTCCCAACCCCGACCAAGCACAACCCTCCTCCCAGACTCGCCTCCCTCTACTTCCCTGAGGATGCCGATGTCAACGCCGTCCTCGACCAGGCCGAGATCACATACCCATGGCTCCTTCACGAGGGCGCCCGCTTCGTCGCAAAGCCCGATCAGCTCATCAAGCGCCGTGGTAAGAGCGGTCTGCTTGCTCTGAACAAGCCCTGGGCTGAGGCCAAGGCGTGGGTTGCTGAGCGTGCCGGTAAGGCCCAGAAGGTTGAGCACACCGAGGGTGTTCTCCGGCAATTCCTCGTCGAGCCCTTCGTGCCTCACCCCGCCAACACCGAATACTACATTAACGTAAGTTTGGCGTGGTCCAATCGCCTCTCTCCAGTTGTAAGATTGGCGCTAACAGTTCCCCTAGATCAACTCCGTCCGCGATGTAAGTGTTGACTTTCAATTGAGCTTCTTGGCAAAAAGACGCCCCACTCGCAAGCGCGATGTCCAAAGGGGATGGCGGTGTGCGACATGAACGAGAAAGGGTGAAGATTGAGGATGCAAAAGGGAGGCAAAACAATCGCATTGATGACAGTGGGAATTGGCCAGTTTTTATGCTGGGCGAGTGCCTCCTGCCTCAACAAGCGATTGCTTCCAAACCGGATTTGGAGCTCCGGGCCGCCTGAAATAAGGATAAGAGCCACCTAGCCGGGCGAGCGGAAGGCTAAACCACTTTACGCAGTGGACCTAGACCCTTATCACAGCGTCGCACGTGGTATCCCTGGGGGTGTTGATGCACGGTTCCAGGCTTCAAAATAAGCTTAAACGGTGGCTTGCATGGACAGGGCTGACAATTCTACTTGCAGGGCGATTGGATTCTCTTCACTCACGAGGGTGGTGTTGATGTTGGTGATGTTGACGCCAAGGCGGAGAAGATCCTCATCCCAGTGGATCTCTCCGAGTTCCCCTCCAACGAGGAGCTCGCCGCCGCTCTCCTCTCCAAGGTCCCCAAGGGCATCCACAATGTCCTCCTTGACTTCAGTAAGTCTATACCAGCTTCGCTCATAGATATGTATACATTTACTGACAGCGCTTTAAGTCGTCCGTCTCTATGCCGTCTATGTTGACTGCCAGTTTACCTATATGGAAATCAACCCCTTGGTCGTCATCCCCAACGAGGACGCCACCTCTGCCTCCGTTCACTTCCTCGATCTTGCTGCCAAGCTCGATCAAACAGCAGACTTCGAGTGCGGCGTGAAGTGGGCTATTGCCAGGTCACCAGCAGCCCTCGGCATCACTGCCGCCACAACCGCAAACGGTGCCGTCAACATTGATGCCGGACCCCCAATTGAGTTCCCCGCCCCCTTCGGCCGTGAGCTCACCAAGGAGGAGGCTTACATTGCTGAGCTTGATGCCAAGACTGGCGCCTCGCTCAAGCTTACTGTCCTTAACGCCAACGGCAGAATCTGGACTCTCGTTGCCGGTGGTGGTGCTTCAGTCGTCTACGCTGATGCCATCGCCTCCGCTGGTTTCGCTGACGAGCTTGCCAACTACGGCGAGTACTCTGGTGCCCCCACTGAGTCACAGACTTACCACTATGCCCGCACCGTCCTTGACCTCATGCTCCGCGCTCCATTGAGCCCCAAGGGCAAGGTTCTCTTCATTGGTGGTGGCATTGCCAACTTCACCAACGTCGCCAGCACCTTCAAGGGTGTCATCAAGGCTCTCAGAGAGTATGCCGTTGCCCTTAACGAGCACAACGTACAGATCTGGGTCCGCCGCGCCGGTCCTAACTACCAGGAGGGTCTTAAGAACATGAAGGCCGCAACGCAGGAGCTTGGAATTAACGCCAAGATTTTCGGCCCCGAGATGCACGTCAGCGGTATCGTGCCCCTTGCTCTCGTCCCCGGCAAGTGGGAGGAGAGCGGCGCTCAGGAGTTCCAGGCTTAAACAAAATAAAATCCAAGGGTACGGGGATTGGGGAGTGGAAGGAAATGAAATATGATATCATGAATACAGTTGCGATGTTACAAAAACAGGTTTGCTTCGCATCTGCCTTCAAACGAAAGCTATTGTTCTTTTTAATAAGGCGACGAACAACACAATTTTTGTGAGCTTTGTGTTTTTCTTTTTTTTTTTCAACATTTGGAAGGGAGATTGGACGGACGGACGGAAATGGGAACGGGATGGGTTGTGTGGTTGTGGAAAAGATGGCTTTATCCTTCTGTATCTCTATCTTTTCTGTCTGTTTCTCTCTCTCCCGGAATAGAACGTATAATTGAACAAGACACAAACAAGAATGAGGTGTGATATGTGTGGCTATTTTGTTCAGATGATTTTTTTGAGTAAAATGTTTGCTTGGACTTGTTAACCATGAGCCAAAGACACCTAGGTTTACTGCCAGATTTCTCAGGAGTAGTTCGTATGTACATGTGCATTTGTATCTTTCATAAAACGATGATTCCATTTTTTCTTCCCTAATACTTATCTCGAGCGCAACGCTTTTCATCTATGTACATCACACAAGAAACAACGAAGACTGCTTTCTTCAAGGCAGGTAGGTATACCGATCGATATTTCACTGGAAGGCAGAAAGAAAACTCGGCACCTTGGTAAAGCTAAAAAAAGCACTAAATATCAGCAAGGAAAGAGAAGGATATAGAATACAACATCATTGACACACTAACAAAAGTCCTCATCAACTCTCTCTCACCCACTTACTTCATTCACAGGGCCAATAATTAGGCACGGTGTTTCAAATGCCTCTCGCTTCTTTTATTTCTCTTAAAAACTCTGCAAAGCAACTTCTAAAGAATGGTATCAAATGTTGTCCCCTAGAATCAGCTAGTCCCCCATCTCTTCTTTGCCCCCTCTCTTCCCCCATTCGCATCCAAGTCTTCCTCTTCTTCCCTCTTTCAGCTTTGATATAAAACAAAAGGAAAACACACACAAAAAAAAACCCTTTTTACTCAAACAAAATCAAGAAGCTTATCTAAAGACAGAGGAAAAAACGCATGTTTGCGTAGTCTTGAAGAAGCCTCCCTCCCTTGCCCCAAATTCCCTAACACCGGGGCAGCAAGATTGTTGTGCCATCCCATCCATCCAGAAACGCCCCCTCTGAGAAATGGCAGCTTGGCCATATAAAGCAAGACTTGTTGATGTCTTGTTTCCACCCAAACCATAATCCTGTAAAAGACGAACCCCCGAAGAAGGAAGGTGAGCGGCTTTTATTCAGCCTTGTAAGCTTCTCTTCAACCAACGCGCTAATATGATGAACAGACAAGCAAGGAAATAACAGATAGTCCTGTAAGAAGTAATACAAGATGCAAGAAAACAAAGCAAAAAAAAAAAGAGAAAAAAAAGGAATAAGCCAAGCATGGGTTGTGTGTCCTAAAATCAAAAACGGGGTATCGATCGCCTTCTTTTCCCTCTCTCTCCTCCCACCGGACTCGGGTTCTATACGTCAGCGGGCTCCTCACAAAGTGCGGAATCCGTGAAGCCAGTTCCGGCCGTGCTCGCTCCGGATTGCGAAGACCCTTCTCCCGCAGTCCTCGGCCGATCTCTCACCAAGGCATCCTTCTCCTCCTCACTCAGCCTCAACCTCAGCTTCTCGTCCAGCATGCTGACCAACCGCTCGCTGTACTGATCCAACAACCCGCTCAGCATTGACTCGCTCACAGGTTTCGGCGACGGCTCACGGTTACTCCTGCTTCGTATAGCCCTCTCGCCCAACGCTGCGGCCGTAAGTCGGAGTTCGGCATCGAACTCGGCCAATACATCACCATTGATCGAGTCACTGGATGTCAACTTCTTGCGATATGCGCGCAGCGTGCGGCAGGCCTGCTCAGTAGCCATGCTGAGGCTGCCAAAGCCGTAGCTGCCTCGCATATTCGAGCTAGACTTTTTCCGTGACTTGATGCTGTTTGTCGGAGTCATGCTCAATGCTGGAAGAGAGGGCCGCCTAAACATCCTCGACCGGTTCTTGGGGCTTTCTGGAGGGGGGCTATCGGATCTGCTCCCGCCTGAGGAGGCCCGTCGCGAAGGTGAATCTTCAATAACTATGCTCGCAGGGCTCAGTTGCTGCTTATCGACAGTAGGAGTCCGAGCCGCAGCTGACAGATAAAACTTGGAAGGTCTCCCATGAGAGGCACGTGGTGGATATTCGCGACCAGGCGATGATGTTGGCCGTTGGAATTCAGCGAGTTCGGCTTTTGAGAGCACTCTTCTCAATGGCGGCCGAGTAGACGCTGAGGGTGTTTTATCGGGGGATGGATCGCGACTCCGCGACCCAGCATTTGGATCGGAGAGATCGAGTGTCCAAATCATGATTGTGCCATCTTCGCCCACGCTGACCACTTTTTGTCCAGATTCAGCACCGTCGATGAGAGCAACACCGTTGATGGCTTCTGTATGACCCCATTCGCGGTCTACAAAAAGGCCATTCTGCGCATCATACAGTCTAATAGACTTGTCGGTATTGGAGATGCCCAGAATGTATGATAGGTCACCTGCTGGGAGATAACCGTAAGTGAGTGATTCCAACACGACGGACTCGAGCCCGACTTCGTCGTTGCACTTAAAGGAGCCCACAAGTCGTCCAGTAGCAAATTCGTACTGACAGACCGAACGATCTAGGAGTGCCACGTATATGGCCTTCCCGTCTGGCGTTACAGCCATCGATGACGGAGAGGCTTTCAAAGAAATAACTTTTGAGTGTATGGCAGCAATAACTTCTGGTTCTCCTTCCTTGCTAACCAGATCGTGTATCTGGATGGTCCTGTCCAAGGAACAAGTCAAAACCTTGTCCTCTGTAGGGATGAGCACTTTGACAACTTTGGCGGTGTACTCGAGTGTCTGAAAGTGTTCGAAATCCCCAACAGAGGTCCGGTGAAACAATTGCACTGTCCGATCTCTACCGCAAGAGGCCACAAGAGTTCTTGTCTTGCCCTCGTGTAACGTGATATCCTGACAGTCAGACGAGTGCGCCTTTGTCTCCAGGAGGCACTCTCTCGAGGAAGCATCCAAAATCCGGAGAACGCCAAGCTTGTCTCCGGCAACGAAGATGTTTCCGTCAGTCGAAGCTCTCACCACAACGACCTGGTTCCCGTCTGGAGCATTGCTTGTGTTTATCTGTTCAATGGGAATATGGAATGCGGATTTGACCATGCCTTCCATGTCCCAGATGATGATCTTCCCAGACCCGCACCAAGTAAAAAAGGCAGCGCCGTGTGTATTCAGCGGCGACAGTCGCTGAATCCCAACAATGGGATCCCCAGCTCCGGGGATAGGAATGTGTTTGTTATCGTCGATGGCGGTCTCGGGCATGAAATCCGGACTCCACACATCAATTGATTGTTTGGTGTCAATAGTCACCAAGTTTTCCGCCAGGAAGCCCATCGCAACAAAGCCATCAGAGGTATGTGAGTTGCGGATAGTTGGGTCTGGGGCGCCGCTTAGGATGCTCTCAAGGCTCACCAGAGCAAAATCTCCGTCGTCTTTGCCCCCTATGTAGACGTTGTCGTTACGGAGAGAAATACAGGTGATGTTGAAATCCAGGTCCAACACCTTGACCAATTTCATTTGTTTGCTTGTATCATCCAGCAAGCAAACACTGCCCGTTTCTGAGCAAATGATTGCCTTGTCGTCGCCAATTGCAAGCGCACAGCAAAATGTTGCGTCAAGCATCGAGCCTAACAGAATATTCCTCCCCTGCAAGGGCTTTTGCGTTTGCGGAGCTACTACTGCGGATGGATCTCCGGGAAACTTTGGTTTCGTCGGGGAAATGTTCGAGGGCTCTTCCACCCTCCACACCTTGACGTGGCGCACTCCAAGGGTGATCAAGTTGCTCCCAATCCATACCATTCCCTTGACGTGTGAGGTACATCGATTCTGCTGAAACAGCTTGGCTGCGCCCGTGCGAGGGTCAATCTTCCAGAGATAGAGGAATCCATCATTTGCTGCACCCAAGGATGCCAGAAATTTTGTATCCGGTGACCATGCCACCGCTTTGACGCCAAATGTGTGTTCACTGATAGAGACCAAGGGAATATCCGAAGAGGGCTCCTGCAGATTAAAGATGAGCACCCGTGGGGCATAACCCGTCTCACCAACAGCCAGATATCTCCCATCTCGACTGAGGGCCAGGCATGTCGCAGCCTTTATTCGCTCACGACTCGTCCAGGTCTTGGACGCGGGAGAGTCTGACCAATCTGACGTGCCATAATCCCTAGGCGAGGCCGCTGATCGGTTCCTACTGTCATTGGCTTTGGGCGTAGCATTTGGGGTACACGAAGAGTTCGAGACGGGGGAGACGGTATAAACAGGCACAGCTGAGGGCCTGGCTCTGTAGAAGCGCTGGGAGTAGTGTTCGCCTGACACATCCACCACCACAACAGTCCCGCCAGCTATGTAGGCAAAGGTCGACTGGACAGTGTCGAAGCCGGTAGGCGAGGTGCAGGTGGTACCGATAACTCGGCGGAGAGAAAGGCAGGGTTCATACGGAGCGCGGGGTCTAATGGATGACCGGGAAGGTCGAGTAAGAAATGGAGAGTTGGATGGCGTAAGTTTAAGCCGATTCGAGGGAGTGGATGCCATCGCTCTGGGCCATTAGCCGGTGACGATGGGGACGGGATGAGAACTGGAAGACGTTTATAAAGGATCCGAGGACATCTGCACGATGCACAAAGAGGTACGGATACGGATGGGAGGGACGGGCGGGTGGGTGGAACGGTTTGTCTGTTGGTATCCGTATCGGCAACGCAGAAGTAGTGGTGGTGGTGGTGCTTCTGGTGGCGGGGGCTGGTGAAAGTGAAAATGGATAGATGGGGTGGGAGGCTGGTGGATGGTGGCACACGGTGCTGCAGAGTCCCAACAGGAAGTAAGAGAAAGGTCCTGTCCTAAAAGAATGATGACAGAATGGCGAGAGTATGCGCGGAGCGAAGGCTGCACAAGCAAGCAATTGAGTTCATTAGTTACGCAGTTGGGTGCCGGGACGAGATAGCGGGCGGGCGCAATCGAAAAGCTTACAGTGACATGAAGACCCCCGGAATCAGATGCAGCGAGGACAAAGTCAATTGTCTCGTCGGCAAACTTCCAGCAGGTTTGTCGTCAACACGAACCCATTGCAACAAAATGAGGATTTTGGGGATCTCGAGATGATTGGGACGAGAGAAAAAAATGAAGATGGCGCGCAATTGGCTCTCTCTTCCCGGCTGGGATGGATGGTCCAGCGGGCCTTGTCCCTCTTTCCCCAGTGCCTTTGAGTTGGGAGTGCCGTGAAAAGTGAAAAGTCGGGTCTTGGTCGGGCAAGAGCAAGCATCTCACTCCACCTCTTCAAGCCCGAGCTTCGGTTGTATGTTGATTGACAGGGGTAGAGCTTGTCAACCAGGGATTCACATGTGGCTCGTGCTCCTTCCACTCTGTTTTAGCGCCGTGCTTATTCTGTTTTGGCGACATGTCACTGGCCAAATGCACGGAACCTTGCCGAGTGCCAGATGCCACCCACCAATGACATGCAATCTCCAACTCTGGGAGGACCCTCTTTCGCTTTCTGGAGATCCAGGGCATCGTCCAACGATAATGTTACACATAATCGGCAGGTCCCGCAAAAGCAAGCAAGGAATTGCATGAACAACCATAACTCGTCGGTTAAAAATCCTTCGAGATCGTGTACCTATAAATTTAAGACACGAACCCCCCACGATGGATCATCATCACCAACAACCGTTTAATCAGGCACTGGCACAGACTGGTGTGCTGCCAACTCTGGGGTTTTGGTGACAAGCCGCGATGGTGCATTAGTGTGGAACCGGGCTTGCACGGAGCGAAATGAGATGGCTTCGTCGAGTGCCGGGACTCAAAATGAGAAATCAGGCGAAAAGAGGGGACCAAATATGCAAAGTCAATTGAGATGTGCCTTGTTTGGACGTTTGTTTATTCAACAAACCCCGCCAACCGCTCCGCATTCCTCCATCCCCCTTATCCCATAAAATCATCCGGCATTTGCCTGGGAATATAATCAGACTTTGGCTTGTTCCACTTGGGATCGCGAACAATGCCTTCTTTCCTCCACCTGACAGGCGGCTTCTTGCCCAGCTCGGCCCAGTGAGACCAGACGCTCTTGCCACGCCTAAACCACCTCATTTGTCGGTCCTCCTCTTCCTCGCCCGACGGTTCCCAATTCGATCTCAAAATTCTGCGGATTGCTTCGGGAGACAATTCAAACTTTTCTGACAGCTTCTCGGTGGTGTATTCCTCGGGAAACTGGGCGTGGAGTGCCCTGATGCCGGCAAGGGCGTCTGGGGATAACCTCTTCCTGGGATTCCAACCCTCTGGGAACTTCTTTTTCAAGGCCTCCTTTTGGATCCTCCATTCCTCCTTGGTCCTGGGAGTCCGGTACTTGGTGTCTTTGGGATCGTGCTTCGGCTTCCCCTTGGCCGTCGCGGGTTCGTCCTTTGAAACCTTGTCATCGGGACTTTTGGGTCCTCGTTTTGCCATTTTCAGGGCTTTGGCCTCTCTTGCTATTTTGGCCTGTTCCTTTTGTTCTTCGGTCCACCTCGGCTTCTTTGTCTTTTTCACTGTGCCATCGGCATTGAGTTGGACATATTCTGGATCCTTGGTTACAGTTGTAGAATCGACTGGGTTGCCTTCTTGCGGAAGTCGATGGTATGTTATGTTGGCGACCTTGTAAGACCCTCTAGGGTCTTCATTTTGTCCGGAGCATGATGTCTGTAATGATCTCGAGGGTGCGGTTGAGAGGGCTGAGGAGCGGGCGGCGATAGAAGGATATTGAGGTAGGCGATGCGCCGAGGCAGCGACAGGAAGGTTGATTTGTGTTAGGCTATTGACAAAGATTCGCAGGGCCGCAGTGCGGCAGCAAAGACCCATTTCGAACAGATCGGGAGGTTGTGCTTCGAAACGGCGTCTTTGGTGATGCAGGGTCGCGCGGAAGATGGAAGAATTTCAGATTCAAAAAATTTACCTTTGCACCCTGGTTCTAGCCTTCTGGAGCCCCATCCAATGACGCACGGCTTCCTCCCACTGTGACCCACACTCACCGGCCCCACCACAACATTCAACGGCAAACATCATCGTAAATCGAGATTCCCATTCTCAAAAGATTTGTCTCGAAAAGCTTTTAACTTGTTCTCTTTCATTGGTAATTTTTTGCTGTTTTCACACATCATCTGCCTGAAGAGATTTACAACTCTCGCGGATGGACTATCTAGTTGAGAAGGTGATGACTTGTACCTTTATAGGATTTGGCATTGCATGAATCCATTGGCCATGAAAAGTTCCAAACATGAACGTCGGTATTTTCCATATCGACGGTTCATCCATGCAGTTGGAGGAAGCGGGATAGCGTGGACCACACGTCATTGACAAATACTGTGAAAGGCGAGACGAGTTTCCCCTCTCAACACCTGAAAGGGGGGGGATTCAGGGCTTCAAGTAGAGATAAACAACTCCAAGTACATGTACCTTTATTACTCTTCAGGATGCCCACATACCCTCCCCTCGTCCCAGGCCAGAAATTCAAAGCCTACGGCCAATCCATAACCTGGTCTTCCCTCCACTTCACACCCACCCAACTCCGGCCCCTCCTATTCACTCACGACGTCCTCGCGGACGAATGCCTCTCCCGACTGGACACCCTATACCCTCCGCCTAGCTCCTCCCATCATGGAGACCACCTTGCCCTCCTCCTCCAATCCCGTTCCGAATATCCCTCGGACCCTATCCTCTCCCAGTTCTGGACAAACCTCACTACAATCCCGTCCTGGGTCTCCCTCCCCCACCTCACCCGAGCCCAGAAAGTCTTGTATCGCCACCTAGGCCCAAACATCGTAGGCCTAACCTTCCAATCCCTCCTCGGCGGCCTAGCCTCACCTTTAGTCTCCTCAACCCTCGCCCAAACAAACGGATTCTCCCCCAACACCGCCCGTCGTCGATTGCTTCAGACATTCCAACACCTGCTAGACATAACCTCCTCTCCAGACTCCATCCTCCCTCCCCGCGGGGAAGGTTTCCTCTCCACAATCCGCGTGCGCCTTCTTCACGCCTCGGTACGCCGTCGACTACTGCTTAAATCACAGAACCAAGGCCCAACCTCAATCCCAATCCCAATAAATGACCTCCACTCCCTAGCAACCATCCTCTCCTTCTCAACCTCCCTAACCGACCTCTCCCTCCCCCGCCAGGGCATTTTCTTATCCCTCCAGGAACGAGAAGACTGGCTGTCCCTGTGGCGCTACGCAGCCCACCTGCTCGGCTGCTCCCACCCCAGCTTGTCCTCCCTCCCTCGCGCCCGCGCAATGCTGGAATCCATCGTCGTGTCCGAACTCAACGACCCCTCGGACACGTCCAAAAGACTAGCCTCCAACATGCTCGCCTCCCTCTCCGACTCCCCGCCCACTTTTCCCTCCAAACAGTTTTTGTGCGCGCAGGGCCGGTGGCTCAACGGTTCCGAACTCTCAAACTGCCTCGGGATACCGAACCCGGGAGTGTATTACACCCTGCTGGCGGGAACGCAATGCGTCCTCTTCGTCCTGGGACACATGTTCTGGAAATTCATGCACTTGTTCCCGGCGGCTGGGGTTGGGGAACGGTGGGACGGGATGGTGGTTGATGGAGCGAAAAGGGTGATTAGAAAACGAATGAAGGAGATGATGCAAGATACCGGGAAGGATGGGTACGTAACCGACTGGTGGGCCTTCACAAAACAGCATAAAGGGGGGGAGATGAAAAGGAAAGGGAGAAGAGGAACAATAAGTGTTGAACAAAAGATTTTGGTTATGATGGTTCTTATGCTTGCCGGGATAGGGTGGGTGGGATGGATGGTGGCAAGCGTTTTGATGGGAGGGTTCCGAGGGCTGTTGCCGTGGTCGTGATGATCATGGTGATCCCGGGATCTGAAAGACCGGAGATTTGTTTTGGAAAATCCATGAACGTCCACGTCAGTCAGAGAAGGGGGCGTTTCCGTGCGTTCCGTAATCTGGTGAAACCACGGCGTTGTGTGGCTTGGTGGTTATTGCCTCGACCTTCTACTCTCGGGAATAAACAAATGCTGTGTTCAGGGAGACAAAATTCTGACTTGGATCATTCAATTCACACTGACAAAGACGAAGAGATGTTGATAATGTTAATTTTCAGACTTTTGTCTATGAATACACTGCTCAGCTCTCATACTCCTCGAATAGGTGCTGGCTGCTACAATAATGCCATGATACCATATGACTCCAATGCGAATGCTTTCCAGTCAGTGACAACAATGAAGTGAACAACTGTCGCCCTAAAAACAACGCCATATCCCCATTGCCCATGATTAATCCCCCAAGACCGTGAAAATGTAAGAAAAAAAAGGAGATACAGAGAAAAGAAACCCCCCTCTTCACCTATCAAAACCCATTGCTGCCTCATGCATCTTCCATCATCAACTCAACCGGAGGCCTCGCGGTGTGCGCCATGATCGGCTTCGTAACAGGGCTGATATCCATAGCATCATCATCTAATCCCTCATCCGTCATGTCGTCAACAGTAACACAGGGCAAGCCCGGGCTTCCAGAAGTAGGCTGGAACACAAGGGTCGAGCTACGACTCCGCTGTGTCCTCTTCCCGCCCGCGCTCCCACTCTCAACCGGGCTGATCGGGCTAATCGCCATCCCGGCATTGGGATCATTCCCATGTCTCAGCCTGGCCAATGCATCCGCCAAATCCTCGGCGTGCACCATCTTGTTAGGCTCGCCCTCCATCTGAGACTCCCATCCGTGGGGCGGGGATGGTGGTGGGGAGATAAAGAACAGCTTTCCGGCGTCGGGGAGGGCGAGGTGTTGGCTGCCCTCCGCCTGCGGCTCCATGGAAGTGGTTGCACCGTAGAACACCCTGCACCTGTCGCCGAGAATCTCCTCCTCGTCCCACGCCTGGCGGGCGGCAATGGCGTCCTCCACTGAGTAGAACGAGACGATGATGCGGCCGAAGCTGCGGAGAGGGGACCAGCTCAGGATGCCTCTGCCGCTTGGTGCGGATTGGGCGATCAGATCGCGGATCTTGTCAAGGTTGTCGGCGAGGAAGACATCTTTTGATTTGAGATTGGTCAGGATGAGAGTGTTGGAGGGGGTGATAGGCTGCTCGAGGGGTGGGATGTTGCTGAGATCGAGGGAAAGGGTGGTTCGGTGGGATCGTGGGCTGGCAGATCCGCGAGAGGAGAATGAAGTAGGGGTGGGGAGAGTCTCTGGGGATTGTTGTATTTGCTCCATTGTTGTGATTTGTGGTGTTGTTGGGTATATTTGGTTGCAGTCGAGTACGTCAAGGTAGTTTAGGTTGGCTCGTCTTTAACCTTTTGGGTTGTGGAGGTGATGGTGGTGATTTGTAGGTTTGGGCAGGTGGCAAAAGATATAGTTTGCGAGAGAAGAGATTTGTGGTTTGATGACGAAAGCGGAAGGTAAGTGGTAGGCCGGGAATGGGAAATTTATAAAGTGTGACTTCCTCTTTTCTCGATGGCAGAGCTCATGCGGTGAAACAGAAGGCTCCCGGGGCGATCACGGGCCTAAACCACAAGCCTGTTTGAGGTACCCCACTCCCAACACGCAAAGCCGCCGTCAGAGGCACTGAAGGGCCCCCCTGTCGCCCCCGGTTGGATGGCTGAGCCCGCCGTAATGGAGATTGCCAGCAGCTGTTGTAGGTTGTCGTTGCTTTCATCCCAGCAACTCCAACTCGTCGCCGGCCTCCGTCTTCTTTCCACTTCATGTCTAACAAAGCCTCCTAGTTGCCATTACGCAATCAAAAATTCACCAGCTTCACATTTCATAATTACTTCCGGCATTTCGGACATTTCCCAGGGGGGCGAACACAGTTTCTGGTTTCTTTGCAAGGTTCCGTTTGCGCCTCCAAGAGAAATCCCGCTGTGTTCCGTGGTTCCCTCCGCCATGATTGGGCCCCGCTCAACAAAAACGTCCACCCACCGCAGCACAGCCTCAATTCTCCTGCAAAGTATGTGCCGTGGCACCCTCCCGTTACCAGCTCTCTGGGCGCGAAAGAACGACTCGCTGTGACAGCGACAAGTGAACAGTTTCCAAGGGGGGTTTTTTTTTTTACCGATTTCTCGGCATCGCCATGAGATCCAGCAGGTTCTAGATGGTCTGTCATGGAAGCACATGCCTTCACTGCCTTCATCAATTTGCCCGTCCAGAACAACGTCAAGTCTGCACACTTGAGCAAAGGGAACCTGGGACATATCGTGTTGCTTCCTGGTCATCCTCATCTCCTCCGTTTTTACTCAGCCTTCTCCCGCCACCTGCATTCGTCAACAACAACATCAACAACAAGGTCATACGCGGCAGGCATTGCAGTCAAAGAATCTTACCCGTTGGCGTTATCTTCAAAAGGGTAAACTGCAAGTAGAAGTAAAAACCACAAATGCATGGTACGGTAGCCTCGACCACATGCTTGGGCGGATGGGCTGGCTGCTGCTGCATGCATGCATGGCTTACTTTCACCAAACTAAGGTACCACCTAACCATGCACAAAAGTTTAAACCTTGGGGGGGACACATCCATCTTCCTTCACTCTAAGAAGGAAGCAAGGCGTCAAGCTAGGCGTGATCCTCAGGCATCTCACTCTCTCTATAATACCAGTCCAATCTCACCGTGACAGTCAGACGGGATGCAAGTCCGATCCGTCAAGGAGGCACAGTAAATCTTGTTGGTTTCTTTCTTTTTTTCTTTTTTTTTCTTTTCGGCTTATGACAACGCCTACTCAGACCAAGACATCGGACACATTAAAGAAGAAAAAGAAGAAAATACGCCGTTCTCATCTAAACCAACTTTTTTGCGCCGCCACCTGCCGCAGTTTTGGGTAAACTCATCATGATCCGTCATGATCCATCACAGCCCATAAAAGATATCCCGTTCAAACCTACCTACCTGATCGTATCACCGAGAACCTACCATGAGCAGCCCGCCAAGAAGTCCTGTCTTATGATCTGACAGGCCACCCATCCGATACTGCCATATCTGCACTGCCCGGATTAGGAAAGTCTCAACAACACCCAACGCCACTACAGGCGAATCTGCATCTGTTTCTGCTTCGTACATATCATACATGGGCCTGTTTCTTCTTTGCAAGTGTAGAGTGGTACATTGTTATAGGTAGGGTAGCATACTGTGCACATTGTGAGTGAACGGGACGGGTTCAACACGTTCCGAGTTTCCAGGATCATCCAACCCGCAGATAATTCCCAGATATAAGGAAACTTTAGGCGAGATGCATCGAAAAGAAACCATCATTCGAAGAAAGAGTAACAGGCGTGCAGGCCTTCCCCGCGCGGAAAGGGACGTCTCATCCAACGTGGCGGAGCAAAGTCAGTGTTGCAACTTGCAACTTTTGCAAGCCCCCCTGACCCGAGCTCGGGCCCACTGTTCGCGATCGATCTCTCTCACTTCAAAATCAACAAAGCCACCTCCTCGGGACATCATGGCCATGGTCAAGGCGATCCGATAGAACCACAAAAATAAGTCACCGGCGACCAAAAGGTGATCCGATGAGATAATCCGCCTGCAATTTGTGAAATCACCTAATCTCAACCCCCAACCTCCCAACCAACTCCCCCTTAACCCGCTCATGCATCTCATTCGTCTCGTCATTCCTCAGAGTCCTCTCCAAGCTCCTATAATTAATCCTATAGCACATACTCCTCCTGCCCGTCTTCGGGTGCGTAAACTCGTCCGTCAGCTCGACGTCCTCGACCACGTCCCCGCAGACATCCCTCACAACCTCCATCAGGTCGTTCTCGTGCATCTCCTGCCTTCCCAACCAGAACGAAACGTCCTTGTAACAGGCCGGGTGTCTACTAAACGGCACGAAAGCCTTCAGTCTCCTCAGATCGTCGGAAACCCCTCTGAACTGCCCCAGGAACCTCTCGTCCTGAGACCAAAAGAGCCTGATATCAGGAATCCGGAAAAGCAGCATGGCGATGCGCTCGAGCCCGATGCCGAACGCCCAGCCTATTTGATTAGGCACGCCGGCGTCGATCAGAATCTGCTGCTGCGACACGCCGCACCCCAGGACTTCGAGCCATTCGTCCTGGTACCACACCTCCAGCTCCCACGAGGGAGAAGTAAAAGGGAAGTAAGCCTCCACCCAGCGGACTTTTAACGGTTCCGAGTCCGTGATCCCGCCGGCTGCTTTGACTAGGATGAAAACCTCGTTGACCATTAACTCGAGTGACCGTTTGAGGTGCTGGCCTACGAGGGTTGCTTCCTCTGCTGAGTGGTGCGATGACTGTAGCGGGTTTCGTTCCTCGTGGAAGGGAGGGTTGGGGTCCTCGACTTGCATGTCGTGTTTTGGGAGGAGTTCCAAGTCGCGCTTGATGGCTGAGATCAAGTCCCCGTTGGCTGCTTTTGTGCGGTCCCAGACGCGGGCGCCTTCCATTTGGTGGAATACGGGGTAGTGAGAGCGGTCTACTTCGTCTCTTCTGTAGACGTCTGCGCTGATGAGATAGCCGGGAGAGGAGCTGTCGCAGAAGAGTTGAGCTTCGTGTGCCGAGGTGTGGGTGCGGAGCAGAGTAGAGGAGTTGATGTAGTATGTGTCTGTTTTTGCGCGGCCTGGGTGGTCTGGGGGGAACCCTAGCGAGTCGAAGTTCTCGTGGGTTGAGACTACGGGATCGAATTCATTGTATGTCTTGTAGGCGGGGGAGGGAAAGACTGATTCGATTATTTGCCGCGTGATTTGGACTGGGTGGTCTTTTTGGAGGTGCAACTTGCGGGAGGTGAGTGAGAGAACTGTTGAGGGGACGTTGAACCAAGGATCGGTTGGGTAGGTCTTGTTGTTGATCGTTATGGTCTCGGGGGTTTGAGACGGTTTAGGAGTGGTGAGTGGTGATGATTCGATTGGTACAGTGGTAGGCGAGGGGGATGAGGGCGTTGCAGCTTCACGGGAGGGCACACAAGGTTAGCCACATTGCGATGGGTAGTTTGGATTGTATGACACTTCAAAACATCATGTTTATTCTGGAAAGTGACTGAGTGCTGACCTGAAGAATATGCTGCGCTCAAACACCTTGATGCTGGTGACGAGCTGTTGCTCAACTGGAAATGACCGCTTCGTCGAACAGCAGCCGTCAAACCGGACCGATTCCCAGCACGAGCAACCCTGAGGGCGCCGGCAATCCCTCGTGGCACAAGCATTGCTGGATTGTCTGATGAATCTCAGCAAGGAGCTTGCTTCAATGTGGGGTTTTGGAGGTCGCCAGTTCGCTCAGCTTGAGCTCTCAAAAATTCCAGGTGGAATCGTGGCTTGGGTCCCACAAGAGCAGGGGTCTTCCCTGCATTATGACATCGGGCCGTGGCCGTTTGTGGAGGGTTCCATTGATTGGTCAATTCCTCCTCCAAGGCGGCCTCAAGGGTTCTCAATCTCAACATCTCACATTCATTCAGTCAACAAACCGTCATGCAAGAGACCGCAGATATTTGCCAGAACCAATCCAAACTTTTATTTATTTTGGGCGCCCCTTAATTTTACTTCTTTTTTACTTTTCCTTTATCCAAATTTACTTGGTCAAGGGCTTGCCATCCTTGATCTTCTGGAGGCCATACTTCTCCAGGCGGATGGCCTGGATGGCGATGAAGCCAGTGGTATCCATGGGGGAGAAACCCTCAAGGCTGTCCATGGAAGCATCTTGCTCGGAGTAGAGGTTGGAGGAATCGCTCTTGCGGCCAAGGACGTAGGCAGAGCCCTTGTAGACCTGCATGCGGACCTCACCGGTGACGTTCTCCTGAGCGAAGACGAGGGAGTTCTCGAGGAACTCGCGCTCGGGGCTGAAGTACATGCCGTTGTAGAGGCAGTGAGACCACTCGAGAGTGACGAACTGGTCACGGAGCTTGCGGACCTTGGCGTCCATAACAAGACCCTCAAGATCCAAGTGAGCAAGGCGGCTAAACACGGAAAGTCAGTTTAATGTCCGAAAAAGTAGTTAAGCAGAAAGAAACTTACGCGATGGTAAGACCGGGGGTATCGTAGCAGCCTCTGCTCTTGAGACCGATGAAACGGTTCTCAACAATATCGATTCTGCCAACACCGTTGTCGTGGCCAATCTTGTTCAACAGCTTGAAAAGCTTAACAGAGTCGGTCTCTTCACCCTCAGGGGTGACAACCTTGACGGGAATACCCTTCTCAAAGTAAATGGTGAAGTTGTAGGGAGCATCGGGGGCATCGACGGGGTCGACGGTGCGGGTCCAGAGTTCCTTGGGGGGAGTGTGGTTGGGGTCCTCGAGAACACCGGCCTCGTACGAGCAGTGCACGAGGTTGTCGTCCATGCTCCAGGGAGCCTTGGGGCTGGAAGAGACGGGGATGTTGTTCTCGGCGGCGAACTTGAGGAGATCGGCACGGCCCTGGAACTTCTCAATGAACTCGGGAAGTCTCCAGGGGGCGATGACCTTCATGGAGGGGTTGCAGGCCTTGAAGGCGAGCTCGAAGCGGACCTGGTCATTGCCCTTGCCGGTGCAGCCGTGGCTGAGGAAGTCGCAGTTGAACTGTTGGGCAACGCGGACCTGGGCGCGGGCGATGATGGGGCGGGCGAGGGAGGTACCGAGGAGGTAACGGTCCTCATAGATGGCATTGCACTGGATGGAACGGAAGACGATCTCCTCGACGAACTCGCGCTGGAGGTCCTCAATGATCATGCGCTCAGCGCCGAGAGCGAGAGCCTTCTTCTCGACCTCAGGCCAGTCCTCCTCCTGTCCGACGTTGGCGAGGAAGCAGACGACGGTGTAACCCTGTTGTTCTGTGTCAGTACGCCCTCTTGGCGTGTCGATAAGGACCGGGTCCTGCCTACCTCGAGGATGAGCCACTTGAGGATGGTGGAGGTGTCGAGACCTGGGGAAGTAGATGGTCAGCTTCCATTAAGCTTTCTAGCCTGTCCCACGTGTGGCGTCGATGAGGCCCAAGACCGTTATTGAGGCCAATTGACTGGTACAATGCCGGTAGCCACGCATAAACGTCATCTACAATCTGCCGGGTATAACCAAGCCATAGACGCCGGGGGGAACACCGTTCATTGAGATCGAAGTCATGGGAGTTGGGACATACCACCAGAGTAGGCGCTACGAGCGGGGAAACAAAAAGTTAGCACAACCAAACAATGGCGGGGTTCCTCATCAACAAGCCAAATACAAAAACTCACAGACAAACGCGACCCTTGGACATCGTGACTTTTTTGTTTACTTGGAGACAAAGTGGCTCAGATGGATGAGGAAGGTGGATTGTGCAATGGGGAATCAGGGGAAACCACAAGCTCGGATAGGGAAAAAGCAAAAAAGGCTTTTTGTATTTTACGGTGGCATGACTCCCAATGACTCGAAAGCGGACAAAACTTTTTTGTCTCTGGTCGATGCCCGATATCGCTATGATCCCTGTAAAATCACTGATAAGAGTCCTCCAGCCCGCTGATAACCGCAGCCCCTCCAACAGGCCAAGAGGACCCTGGTAAGCATTACGTCGTGTGGATCTGCGGTGCACTCGCCAAGTTTCTGTGGGTCCTAATCAATTTTCTGCCAACCGCAGCTCCGATAACCAAAAAATCCAATGGCTTATCGTCAAGCCTGTTGGAACCAAAACTAGTTGTCGTCACTTTCGGTTTTTTTCAGGGTTCCGTCATCCGAACTTTTGGCACTTTTTGTGGACAATCTGCTTGGCTGCTGCGCTTTGTAGATTTAGTAGCCGATGCCTTATTGTCAATTATTATTTCCCATAATATTATAATTTCCATCTGGGGCTTCCGAAGCGGAATGTTCTTATAGCGACAATACAGACCGAGAGTTCGCTGACAGTGCTAACTCGACGACGACGACGACGATGCAGGCCGCAAAAAGTGCTGGGCTCTCCGCGCCGGCGGCGCCAGTGCCGGGAGGACAGAGGCCGGAGGGTAGCAACAAGACGATTCTGTCGCAAGAGAAGAAGCAAAAACCGATTCATTACCCCTTTTGGTTCGGCGGCAGCGCAAGCAGCATGGCAGCATGTGTCACACATCCTCTCGATCTCGGTGCGCGCAATCTCTCTCCCTTCCATTTTCATAACTCCCAGCAGCATACTGACCCTAATTTCTCTCTCCAGTCAAAGTCCGTCTCCAAACCCGAACAGGCTCAGCGCCAACCTCCATGTCCGGCACCTTCATCCACGTCCTCAAAAACCACGGTCCAAAGGGTCTCTACTCCGGCATCTCAGCTTCCCTCCTCCGCCAACTGACCTACTCCACGACCCGCTTCGGCATCTACGAGGAACTCAAATCCCGCTTCGTTTCGAAGCGCATCGATCCAGCAACGAACAAACCCGTCCCTCCATCCTTCCCCTTATTGATCGCCATGGCCTCCGTCTCGGGTGTTCTAGGCGGCATAGCGGGCAACGCAGCAGACGTGCTAAACGTCCGAATGCAGCACGACGCTTCCTTAGCTCCCTCAAAACGGCGCAATTACAAACACGCAGGCGACGGCTTGGTTCGCATGGTACGGGAGGAAGGACCTGCCAGTCTATTCCGAGGAGTATGGCCAAACAGTATGAGAGCCGCTGCCATGACGGCCAGTCAACTGGCTAGTTACGATGTGTTCAAGAGGACGTTGTTACGACTCACAGCAATGGAGGATAACCTGTGGACGCATTTCAGTGCCAGTTTCCTGGCGGGAGTCGTGGCTGCTACTGTTACGAGCCCGATTGATGTGATCAAGACCAGGGTCATGTCTGCGCACGGGAAGAGCGATAATGGGATGGGCAAGCTGTTGAAGGAGATCTACAAGGCTGAAGGCTTGACGTGGATGTTCAAGGGCTGGGTGCCTAGTTTCTTGCGGTTGGGACCGTACGTATCTTTGCCCCTATTCTGCCTGTCTGTCTGTGCTGAAACTGAATACTGACTTTGACTTTGACTTTGACTTATAGGCAAACAATCTGCACTTTCCTTTTCTTGGAATCACACAGAAAGATGTACAGAAAGGTCAAGGGAATAGAAGAGGATCCAGCGATGGCGGCATAGACAAGAAGATTTTTGTTTAACGGCGGGTTGTTCTTTTTTTTTGGCTTTTCAGCCTTTTCCTTTTCCTTTTTTCTTTCGCGTACAAACAGTTTGGGTTACAGGTTCCCCCCCCCCCAGCAATTGGGTCAAGAGCAAGACAGAGAGAGACAGAGAGAGAGAAAGGGAAACGGATATAGACCGGGATCGGAACTGATACCTTCAATAGAGCAAGAGAGAACAACAAAGGAGTAAAAGATTTCTGTATGTTTTTTCTTTTATATAGTAGATACTGTATATGGCGGTTTGGAGAGGTAGTGGTTTCGGGCGGGACAGGCAGGCGTTGTGTTGATTGTATTCGTTTTCTGTCGATTTATGTGGGGAAAGGAGATGGTGTGGAAACAAGGGAATTGTTTGTTTGAGTATACAACCTTGCAGACACGTTTGCTTCTTTTTTTTAGTTGTTGTCTTTTTTTTTTCTCTCTCATTTTGATTTTTTTCTGTCTATACTCGTTATCTAGATAGAGTGAAAAGAAAGGGGACCTTTTTTGTTCTTCTTCTATCTTCCGTGAGGGACACCCTTCGTTTCATCTTCGCTGCTCAGGTCTTTTACCTTACCCCCCCCCCCCTTTTTTTTTTTTTTTTTGACAAAGGATTATCTATCCCCCACCATGTTGTTTGTATGTGTGTGTCTGTGTGTGTATGTGAATATGATTTTGAATTCTCGCACCCCTTCCCCCTTTTTTGCTTTTTTGAAGTTATCCAAATCTCATCTCGATTATGTAGCAAATAGAATCTCGGTCTGAATGCTTTTCTTTTCTTTTTTTTCTTTTTTTAACCGCGGATTGTGCAGAGTCCTCATCCCCGATGTGAATCAACCGGATTTTGGTGGGTATTATAAATTTCATTAGTTGCAGATGATGGAAGGGTGAAAGCAAAAGACTTGTTTGGCCGTTTGCCGCTTGCCGTCTGCTTCATGACCAGCTGCTTCCGCCCCCGCCGTATGGAGTTTGCCCATAAGGAGTCGTCCCGCCGGCGCCGCCCCACGAACTCTGGTTCCCGCCGTTGCCACCGTACGCAGTCGAGTAACCGTATCCGTCACCACCGCCGGCGCCGCCACCACCTCCGCCTCCACCGTACTCGGGGCTTCGAGGACCGTCATAGTTATTCCCGCCCTCTCCCTCGGTAAGCTCGTGGATCAAGCCGGCCAGTTTTTGCTGTATGACCTTGATTCCCTCGGTTACGATCCCGTCGGGCGGAAGGGGACCAGAAGTCTCGACGTTGTAGTAGAAGCGGTTGGGTACGGCGTCGTAATCGAACGGTTCGCCTTCCGCGGGAGGTTCTTCCCAGTCGGCGTACTCGCTAGGTGGCCTGTAATTGTGTGTCAATAAATACTTCCCGGGAGAAAAACCTAATCTCCAGAAAACACATACCATTCTGCCTTTGGATCCGACTCGAACCACAGATCTATGTGGTGGAGTTTATTATGCGGATCATACTCAAATCCAATAGCAGCCGACGGCGCCCACTTCGCATGCTCCTTTGCGATTCCCTTCTTGGCGATGCACTCCAGCTTGATCTCCTGGCCGGGGCGCAACTTGAGAATGAGGGGTCCCAATCCATCTTCGTCTCTGATGATTGGAGTCCCCAGGGTTTGATTCATGCGATCGCCAGCGGGGACCAAATCGCGCGCGGAAATACTCATATTCTCCCCGCCGGTGCATTTGGCGTGCAGGACAAGCCTGACGCTGCAGTTTTCGCAGTAGTTGTCGCAGTCGCAGTCGCGCGAGTAGAGGAGACCTTCTGCGCCCTCGGCGTTTAGGGGGATGAGGCCGAGACGGTGGGCGATGAATTCGTCGGCCAGGACTGAGCTGTTTTCTTCGATCTCGACCAGGTCGATGGCGATGGTTGGGATCTCAGCGAGCATGACGCGACGGAGGGAGTTTGCGAAGGAGATGTCGGCGTTGGAGAGCTCGAACTTGACGCGGACGTTGTCGGCCTATGGATTAGGGAGTTTTAGAATCCATGTTGCGCACAACCACTTGCAGGTGGCTTTTCCTTTGCGACATGTGTGTGTTCCATACCTGTGAGATCTTGATGACCGGCCCGAGGGACTCGGCCTCGTCCATCACCATTGGATCGTAATCCATCTTTGACGGATTGCGATTTTTTTTAGATTTTGATAAAATTCGTGTTACTCTCTCTATTGACGGGAAATGAATGGGTATCGATGGTTAGTGTTTGCGCAAGCTGAGGGTGGTGGTGTGCTGGTTTGGGATGTCGATTTGAAAGCTGCTGTCAATTCAACAAGCCAATCCCTGGACCGCCAGGGCAGGCGGTGAAAGAAGAACAAAGCCGCGCGCTGATAAGACACGCATCAAATCCCTTATCGGGGACACACCCCCCTCACAGTCAGTTTCATTCAATATGACTTCATTTTTACACGCAAATCCCATTGTTTTTATTTGCTGTTTGCCATCTAAAATTACACATAGTCCTACAAAATCCTACTGGTTCTAAAACTCAACAATTGCAATTTCTCTCCTCTGACCACATGGTCTCGTCTCATCTCTTCTTCTCCAACTTCCATCGCTGTGCTTTCATTCAGAACGCCTCCCCTGAAACATGTTGCCACTGGAGATAAACACTTACTTCCTCTCTCTCACCACTTTCTGGTTCTGACAAGATTTCTTGTCCTCGACCGATCGGGTCCCGGGCCTAGTACCACTTCTTGATCTTGAGCTCAAGACCCAAGCGGCGCTTGACCCTCTCCTTCCAGCTCTTGAGCTTGCCCTTGCAGGCGGGAGCAAGCTCCGGCAGTTCATGGTGCATGAAGCCGGGGATGGTGCCGTCGTCAAAGGAGGCGAAGGAGAGGTCGGGCGTCATCTCCTTGACTGAGATCCCGCCCCAGCGGACCTTGGTGCGTCTCAGAGAAGGCGCGGTGCGGGACTTGGGCAGAGGGAGGGGCTTGATGTGGGCGAGGCGGGGGGTGAGTGCCGTGGTGGTGTAGGAGGCGCCTGAAAAAATGAGTTAGCAAAAAGAATGAAAAAATTGCGAGGGAAGTAAACGCCGGATATACTTACTCAGAGGGGTCCAGATCAAATCCTCCTCGTTGATGATTTGATCAGGAGGAGTAACATCGCGGCGCTTCGCCGCTAGCTCGAGCTGTCTCTCCTCAGGCGAGAACTTACGACGAGTCTGGGTCAGGAAGGGGGTGCCGGGGTACTGATGCTTGTTAGAATCTGAACGATACCGTACGCCAGGGCGGATACATACGTCAGGGATCTCCTCCTCCTCCTCCTCCTCCTCCTCCTCCTCCTCCTCCTCCTCCTTCTTCTTATTCTTCTTCTGCTGCAACTTCTTCGTCTCCTGCCCGACAAGGTCCGAGAAACTGGCCTTCTCACCACAACCCACAGCCCACGAAGCAAACATCTTGGGGGAGATACCCACAGTCGGGGGACTGGCCAGCTCGCCGGACTCTGGAGAGATGCTACGCTTGCCATAGGTATAAATGCTACCGTGGTTCTTGCGTCCGAAACACTCCATGCCGCTGTTGAAGAGGTGAAGCGCACCAGCTCCCTGTCTCATGGCTGCGTAGGCAACCATCGTAGCTTGGTCGCCATAGGCGAGCGGCCAAGGAAGGGGAGATCCCTCTGCCTCATCGCCGTCCTCGATCTCTCCTTCGTAGTAGGTGGGACCGCTGCAGTCGGTGCCGGTAGTATAAGGAGGGGGATAACCTCTCGAGGCGGGACGGCGGTAAGGACCGAAGGTAGAGCGAGACGAAGCGGGATAAAGGCGATGGTTGCTGTGGATCTGTGAAATTCTGTGCCGAATGACACTGCCTGTGTCATTCTCCTCGGTGTCATAGGGAACGCCCACGGCACTGAGGTCCAAGCTGGTGTCACGCTGGCGTTGATACACCGCGGTGTTGGTGCCGACCATGGCAGAAGCTGTTGATCATGTTAGACTTCGTTCATCCGATAAGATCGTATAGATTAGGTTGAACCAGGAAGGATAGAGATATGGGACGACACTTACACCCACGTGCGGGAACCAAAGGAGCCTCGTCGTACATTGTGTCGGACCTTTCTTTTACTCTCTTCTCTCTCTCTCTCTTGAATGAAACTAGTATTGTGACGTGAGGCTCGGCGATGGAGACTCGTGTGGCTAGTATTCTTGGAGAACAACAATAACAAGTCGCCAGGAAACAAGACAAACAAGAGGGGTAAAAGGTGCTTCTCAACGTCTAGATGACTGACTGCTCACGCCAGGAAACGTACAAGACAAGACAAGCAAACTCGCACGCGCAAAGATCGATCGATTTACTGGGAATTTGGTCCTGGCGCCGAGAAGAGGGAAGTCGGTTCAACTGGCAGAAGGCGGGGCAAATTTCAAGTCGACAGTCGCCAGCAAGGCTAATAAAGAGAGAAAGCCGGTTCGGCTGGCAGAGGGTGGGGAAAACTTCATGTCGACAGTCGGCAGCTAGGTTGGAGAGAAGGAAGCTCGGGCAGGTGGGCGGGCAGAGGGAAGTAAATTCATGAGGCAAGACAGTGGCCGATAATGATGCGGTCGGCGATGACGACGGTAATGTACGGTGCCACTTGTACGGCTTAGGAGAACAATAGGCTCCCATACGGAAAACAATACGATGGCAGGAAACTCGAAAGGACCCTGATGAATACGGTCTAGGACGACGAGGGTAGAGTCTGATAATAGATTTAATGCTAGTGACCAACTTGAACTGGCCGACTGCTTGAAAATCCCCTCGGCCACAGAGGGAGAGAGGAGTCTACCGGCATGATTGACTTCCAACCAGACCGCTAGGGAACATGTTCACTTATACTACCAGGCCAGAAACGCATCATGAACTAGGGGGCAATCAACAGGCAGCGGGCCAAATCAACATCTCCCCCCTCACCACACCATCAACCAGAATCTGCCAGTTATATATCCATACTATACGGAAAAGGAGGACCGATGAATTACATATGCCTTCTTCCGGCAACACAAACCGATCAATACACGGCCACAACCGCAACCACAACACAAATGGAATCACCAGCCAGCTTGCCCAAAAAAACAAAAGGTTTTCATAGATATGAGAAACTTAGATGCTAACTATATTGTATCATAACGTCATAAAGAAGGCCATGTGCTCTGTGCCGAAACCCGCCACAGTGATGTTTCCAACATGAAGAAGAAACAACAACAACATCAATCCTTTCAAAAGATTGTTCCCCCACGCCCCAAATATCATGTTCATATAGTATCCAACCCTCCCAGAGCCCTACCCTATCATCCATTCATCACTCTATCAAAAAAAAAAAAAAAAAAAAAAAAAAAGAAAAAGAAAAAAGTCATTTCTCATTAACCGACTTTTTCGTCTTCCGTCTTGTATCAAAACTCACACGCCCCAGTCAGAGTTGCCGTTCCATGAAACCAACCAAAAAAATCCTCTTCAACCCCAGAATCACACAAACTTGGGGAAAAAATCCTTCAGCCAAGCACGCTCAGATTTGTTTTCCCCATACCTCCTACCCTAGCCCACACTGGAGACAGGCGTACGATATTCAAGAAAAAAACCACCAAAGTCAGCCCTCCCTCTCCGCCCTATTCCTCATTATCCTTATCCTCCTCCTCATTATCCTCCTCCTCCTGATCCTGCGTCTTAGCCTTGGTCCACCTCGCCTCCGCAGCTTTGAGCCTAATCTCCCTCCTCGTCATCGCCCCCTCTTCCCCCCCAGGCCCACCGCCACCAAGCACATACTCCCCTCCCGTCCACCCACCATGATCACACACATCCTCGTCCTCGTCCGGTCCCGGCGCAGCCGCCGCATCCCGGTATCCATACCGCGGAGCTGGTCCCGCAATCGTCCGCCCCTGATTATTAACCGCCTCCACCTCCAGCTCATACCGCCTCGTCAAGGCCCAGAAAGCGCTGTCGTGCTCCGAATGAGTATTATGCGCGAGTTCGTGACACAGCGTCTTGCGGATGCTGTTGTAGTCCCTGAAACCCCCGTAATCGTCCGTTCTGAGCCTGAGTTCGATCACTTCCCCTTTGTTCCTGTTCAGTCCCAGGAGCCGAGTAACGCCCTGGTGGGAGGAGGAAGTGTTTGAGAGGGGATCCAGCTCGGTCAGGAGGCCGACGGAGAGCTTGTCCTTCTCCATCATCGCTACGACGCCTGGGTCGTTCTTGAGACGGGTCAGGAGCTTCATTGCTGCGTCGGGGTTGGGGTACTGAGGCAAGGGGCGGAGTAAGTGGAAGGTGTGCGTTCTGGTTCTCAAGCGGGGACGGGAAAAGCCGTGTATGGGCCTGCGTTCGTGGCGTTCGAGGCGTTCGTGGCGGACTTGGGCGTGATGTTGGGCCTTGGTGGCTTCCCGGATGGTATTTGTTTTTGAGGCCAGGAAACGGAGGGTGGCGTTGTTGAGAGAGGTTAGCGGGAGGGAGGCGTCGGGTTTGGCGACGAGCATTGATTTTTTGAAGGATGGGGGTTTCTTCTCGACGAGGGCTTTTGATTTTTCCCACTCGTAGGCGGGGAGGTCGCCTGCGAGCTGGGCGAGGAGGTCCACGTATGTTGAGGTGGAGGGGAAGGTGAAGGCCCGGTTGAGTGATTCGGGGGGGAATCTGACGGTTATTGAGACTGCATCTTCAGCTGGTTGCTGGTCCGGGTTGGTTGATGAGGATTCGGAGGTGGTAGCCATGATGAGTGCGTGGGTGGTGGTGTCTGTGAGTTTATGAGAGAGGTCTCAACAAGAAGTGATTATTTGTTGACAATCGGCGATGAAATGAAATAGCTGTTGATATCCGGGATATGTGATGATAGATACAGGCATCAACGACTTGCGATGTCGTCGAAATTCCATGGTTTTCATTTGTCAGACAAGCCTGCTTTGTCATCCACTCTGAGACATACATGAGCCCTCAACCTCGTGACATTTTCACCCCGACGCCTTCAACAGCCACAGACCGCCAAAAAAAATCAAAAATCAACAGCATCGTCAACCTTCATGATGATGGGAGGTCATAAAGTGAAGATGTAAATGATAATTATCCATGCTGAGGTTTCATTCAGACTTCCCGGTCATCTTGTCATCCTGAGACTCGGCTCCAGAAAACGTGAAACGGTGAGACTAAAATGTTATCCACTTGTTTTTGGAGAAAATGTATGTTTCCCGTCTCCAACGGTTTGGTTCGGTCAACGGGCGATTGGCGGTTTTCATTCGACCAATGACACACATCTTCATCTCATGTTGCACCAGGTACCATCGACAATGGGGCCCCACAGGGGACACGAGATCTCAGAATGTGGGACAACCAACCACCACCATGCTTCATCTTTGAGGAACAGAAATTGATGAGCAGCTGAAAAAGGTTGCTTGCATCATTTTCATTGCATACTTTCGGTTGCCGGCTCCTTTTTTTCGAATGCACCCCAGAAATAGGCCTACACTAGACCGCCAATATTGCTCCTGAGGATCCCTGAGCGCCAACGATGCGACGAACTGGGCGACCACTCACGGCCCTCAAAATGGCGAGGGATCCCCAGAACTTCTGGAGTTTCCAGGATCTTGGGTGTGGACCCCCAGTGGCCCCCATAATTGACTAGCCAATCCTGGAAAGCCGCACCTCGCTCTCATCTCCTTGCGAGTTCATCCATCGTTGTTGCCCCCTTCGTGTTTCCTTCTTTTATAGGTCGTATCCCCCCATCCGAGCCACCATCTCGTGTTCTCCCGGGTCGTGTTGGTCAGACTTTCCTGCATCAAAGTCGCACTTGTTGGTAGCAAGAACGAAGGGAACTCACTGTGTGAATCGCCCTCCTTCTTGTTTTCTTGTCACTCCTTTAGACACAAACCCTGTTTTTGACATTTTTTTTTTTTGCAGCATCTTGCTTGCGCGCCCGACCGACAGCGTCACTTCCTGTCAAAAAAAGAATTTATAAAAATTCAAGAAAAACCCCTCCCCAATAAAAGCCACCACATTCCATTACCATACTCACACAACAACGAACGAGGTGTCTCGGTAATTAATCATGCTTGTATGTCTCATGATCCTCGAACAATAACAATAACAATGACGCCCACTTCGAGATATATGCTGGAACCCGTTGAAAACTAACCCTGTCGACTACCCCCAGACTTACTCTGCTGCGCTCCTGGCGCTTGGCGCAACGCTCGCTGCCGCCGTGCAGCCGTTGGAAATCAAGAATGGCGTCTTCGTCAACCCCAAGACCGGCAACCAGTTCCAGATCGTCGGCGTTGCCTACCAGCCCGGCGGTTCGGCCGGCTACAACCCCGAGAAGAAGGTCGATCCCCTTAGCAACAAGGACGTCTGCATGCGCGATGCCGCCCTGATGCAGATCCTGGGTATCAACACCATCCGTGTTTACAACCTCAACCCCGATATCAACCACGATGAGTGCGCCAGCATCTTCAACGCCGCAGGCATGTACATGCTTCTCGACGTCAACTCACCCTTGGTCGGCGAGTCCCTCACCAGCTGGAACCCCTGGGAGTCGTACTATTCTTCTTACCTCAACCGCACCTTCGCCGTCGTCGAGGCATTCAAGAACTACCCCAACACCCTGGCCTTCTTCTCCGGCAACGAGGTCATGAACAACGAGGAGACTGGCGCCACCGTGCCTCCTTATATGAGAGCAGTCACGCGCGACGTCAAGAACTACGTCAAGAAGCACTCTACCCGCCCCATCCCCGTCGGCTACTCTGCCGCCGATGTTCGCGACATCCTCGTGGACTCGTACAACTACTTCCAGTGCTCTCTGAGCGGCGACAAGGATGACATGTCCAAGGGTGACCTGTTCGCTCTCAACAGCTACTCGTGGTGTGGTCCCAGCAGCTTCAAGGAGGCTTCCTATGATGAGCTCGTCGAGATCTTCAAGAGCGCCGACGTCCCCATCTTCTTCTCCGAGTACGGCTGCAACACTCCCTCCCCCCGCGTCTTCACCGAGGTCGGTGCCATCCACAGCTCGGAGATGGTCGGATTCTCCGGCGGTGTCGTTTACGAGTACACCCAGGAGCCCAACAACTACGGTCTCGTCAACCTTACCGAGGCTGGTCCCGCTACCCTCCTTAGCGACTTCTATGCTCTTAAGGAGCAGTATGGCAAGCTCGACTTCAAGAAGATTCAGGAACAGAAGGCCCCCACTACTTCCAGGCCCAAGCCTGATGCTTGCGCCAGCAGTTTGATCACCACCAAGGACTTCAACTCCAACTTCACTCTGCCCAAGCTTCCCCCCGGAGCCCAGGAGATCATCGACAAGGGTGTTTCTCCCAAGCCTAGCGGAAAGATTATCAAGATTAGCGATTACAAGGTCAAGTGGGATGTGTTCAACAATGACGGAACCAAGATTGAGAACTTGGCTGTTAAGCCTCTGGCTGATGATGAGATCAACCGTGAGTCCTTTTATTTTTTTTATATTTTTTTTTACCCTTGACTTTTTGTTTTTTGGGAGACAACATGAATGCTGATTAGGGTGTAATAAATAGACCCCGGCTCCAGCACCGTCGTCATCACTCAGGGTGCTGACAACGGCACCTCTGGCTCTTCCAGCAGCTCCTCTACCTCCGGCGACTCCAAGGACGAGAACGCTGCTCCCCGCTCCGCTGCTACCATCTTGACCGCCTTTGCCATGGGTGCGTTTGCCATCATGGCTGGTATGATCTAAAGCATATAAGCGGTTGTGTGTGTTTTTGATTTAGGAAGGAGTGGGGGTTTTATTTTAGTCTCAAATTCAGGGGGGGATTGTTCAAAAAGAGAAATAATTTTTCTTCTTGGGAGGAATAGTTTTTCTGTTTTTTGTTGTTGAATTGAATTGTATCTAATGATGATGTGTGTTGTTCGTTGCGTTTTTTTTTCGGTTTTTTTTTTCGTTTTTTTTTGTGGAAGTTTTAAAAGAAATGTACATGATACCACTTTTTGCGGGTGTATTTTTTTCAGCGTTCTATTGATGGTCAAGACAGAGAGCGAGAGAGAGAGAGAGAGAGTATGTGCGATATGTGTCTGTGGGTCTCATTTTTTTTTTCTATGGGCGAGGAGAGTACGGGTCATTTTACACATGTACCCCTTTTTTTCCATTCTGACTTTTATGTGATATGTCATCCAGCCAGTCCCGCTTCAAGGTACTGTACGTACGGGACACAGCTGATTCTGGTTTGCGCCGAGATTTGAGCGAACAGGTGAAAGTATGGAAAGTACCTCCCGAAATAATGTATGATATTACGCCGTGACGACGATCTGTGATTGCAATTTAAACTGCTAAAAAGAGAAAAAAAAAAAAAAAAAAAAAAGACCGTCGTTCATTTGAACATTGGGAAGAAGGTAGGTTATTCTTACTCCCTAATTTTACTTCCCATGTGGATGATATGGATGGGTATTGATAGTATGGATACTTTAACCCTCTGGTCTGTGGGTAGATTATTTATAGCTCTTCTCCTTCTTCTTCTTCTTCTTCTTTTTTTTTTTTTTTTTTTTTTTTTTTCTCTCTGGCTTTGTTCCCGTTTTTTTTTCTTTTTTCTTTTCTTCCTTTCTGTGTTGTTATTGTTGTACGCAGCCCCTTTGTTTGGCCAATTAATATATGATAAAACCAAAGGGAAAGAAAAGAAAATTGAACTCGAATAAATCATTGTACATTTGGGCGGGATCGGGCGGGATAATATAAATAATGATGATGTTTGCGTGTAGACTGGAGTTCAGATAACATCAATCTTTCGCCTCATTTTGTTGATAAATATATTTGTGACTTGGGAAGTATTTTTCCCCCCCCCACATTGTGAAGATGCCAATTTCATCTTCTCCTGAAGAGTTGTGCTTGAGAGTTTGCGTCTAGTACTTACAACATGAATCCTGTAAAATATATAATGTTTCCCCATCTACAACCAATTACACATGCTCATCCTTCCCCCCTCTACTCCCACCCACAGTCCCCTCCCCCTCAAACAAACACCCCCTAACCCCCCTCCAAACAGCCTCCACGATCCTTTTTCGCGGCAGCAGCTTCGGAAAAACGACAACCACGTCCTCCTCCCCTTCCACCACGACAATCAAGTAATACCTCACTTCGAACCCCCTGAACGCCTCATTAATCAACACGTCCCTTATTTTCTCGGTAGGGATGAACCTCGTCTTCGCTCTCCCCAACGAGCCTGCTCCCCCGCTTGAGGTCTGTATCCCTAGTCCTCTGAGCACAAGTAACGATTCCGTCGTGTGAAGTTGCGCACAAAGGGCAACGTAAATAGCCGCCGAAGAGGAGAGCAGTAAAGCCCAGGAAGGGACGGGCTGGAAAGTGGTCGAGAGGAACTCTCCCGCGGGGGAAGTGTGTAGGGTGTAAAGGAGGTAAGTGACGAGCGGGAATATTTCGCCTTGTATCAGGAGGGATAAGGGCGAGGTTGATATTGAGGGCAGAGAGTCCGGGGAGAGGAAGAATCGGGCGTAGATTGTTGTGAGGGCTGCTGTTATTGTTGAGATTCGGAAGAGGAGGATTAAGAGGAGGGCGAGCCGGAGCGGGAGGGTTAAGGGCGGACAGGTTGTTACTGTGAATTCTGCCGTTGTTGGGGATGGGCGGCGGATGTAGAGGTGGGGGGCGGTGGTGAGCATTTTTGGCTTCTCGGATGGGTGGTGGTGGTGGTGAAGATGATGGAAAGATGCAAGATGCGCCAGAGTGCGATTGACTGTCGGGCGCAGATGTTTAAAACGAATGAACCGATCAATCTGATCGTCGAATGCCAGCGTCACCTCGGCGGATGGTATCGAGACATTTCCAATTGCTTCCTCCTTTTTTTCAGCGCTCGTGGGCGCAGTCGTGTTCAATCAATCCCGTCGATGGTGTTTGACTCCCAATTTAAGACCAAGTCCACACGCGCACGCGCCCGATAAGCACCCTTATCGTCCTCCCTTCCCCAAAGCGCTTGCCCCACACACCCCCTTATAAGTTACTTTTCCTGTTCGTTCTACCGGCTGTAATGGTCAAATTGGTTAAGGAGACGCTCGAAACAATCTTTCCGACTCAAAAACCCAATTCTCAATCCCATAAGAACCCCCCACGCGGCGCCCAGTGCGAATCTTGCGGTGGCCGTTCACTCGCACGGGTAGCCTGCGATGCTGCAACGTACCCTAAGCAATGGAGATGACACTTGAGGGAGGCTTCACTCTGCAGAGGCATCTTCACCGTCAGGTGGCGCGCTGGATCACGATCGCTGGGGGACTTGAGATTGGGCGGAGAGATGGAGTGGTCAACGACCATATTTTTGTCCTTTTTTTTCTTCTTTTTCTTTTCTAAAGCATCACCAGAATAAATAGAAATGATCACTGAGATGAGCTGATTTCATTTCCGTAATTCATTTTCATTTGCATCGTGTGGTTGTTGCGCAAAAAAGATAATCATCGATTTAGAAAGTCTTGAGTTGAACCCCCCAGTGAAGCCATCACCGGCGCACACCGTGTGCGTGGGGGTCACAGAGACAGAACACACCCTAACACAACACCACAAACAAGACAAAATCAATTGATGGCTGTGACTTTCATGACGCCCGCGGGAAAAAGGAGAATGAAAGTGACAGTCATATCCTTAAATTTCAAATGGCCTCAAGAGACAGTTAACTAGTTCTCCCCCCACCGCCACCTATCTAAAAGCAACTTCATGTGTTCCTCGTCCTTCAGTTTTTCTCCCCTCCCAAAAAATCACAGCAAATGCCAATATCGCTAATCTATAAACTCAAGAAGCGACCATCCCACTTGTTAAGCAACTGATGATACACCACCATGCATTCCAAGCATCCTAATCCTCTATTATACTAAAACTGACACAGACGCAATTATCTTCCCCCTCAAGCCTTCTTTAGTCTTCCCCTCGCCTTGGCAGCAGTCGCCTTCCCCTTCCCCTTAGCAGGCTTCACATCCTCTTCCTCGTCCTCATCATCATCATCATCAAAATCCGCCGCCTTGGCCGCCGCCTTCTTCTTTGACGGGGCCGCCTTGGCCTTCCCCTTAGCACCAGGCTTCTTAGCCTTGACATACTTGTCCTTGCTAATATCAACATCATCCTCGGGATCGACTTCAGGCGCCTCATCCGCAAGTGCGGCATCGTCCTCCTCCTCAATGGCTTCTTCAAGATCAGGCATATCCTTGCTAAGCTTCTTGGGAGCCATGCTCAGGTTGGACGCCCGCATGAATGGCATGGGGTGCGACATGGCATTGTACCTAAGATTGATATTAGTAAACAGGGTAAAATGGTAAAATGCGTGGAAGAAAACTCACGTCCTGGTAAACGCCGCCTTGGTCTGCGTCTCGATCTTGACGCTCTCCATATCCTGCTCACCAACACCCAACTCCATAATAAAGTCAAAGTCCTCTCTCGTCAGGTAGTAATCGTCCATGAGGTCAATGACCTCCTTGACGCTCTCCCTGCCCTCGACCTCCAGCCTCTTGACAAGGTGATTCCAGAGCACGGGCAAGTACTGCTGGCGAATCTCGTGATGATCGCCAGAAGACTTGAGTCGCATGTGGGCATGGATTTCGCGCAGATACCGGGACAACTTGCCATACTTGCTGTTGTTACCCAGCCAGGAAGTAAACACTGGCTGGCCACCAAATTGCCCAGCAATGTAGCTGGCAGGCTTGACAGTACTGAAGACAGCGTGGGTAGGCATCAAACTCCAGTGCTGCTGCGGTCCGTGGATCATGCAGTCAACCAAATCGCCGTCGCTGATACTCTCGGCAGCCTTATCCACGAGCTCAAGATACTTGAGATTCTGCTCCTTGGGATGGAGACCCTGGCCGCCGAGAGCATTCGGCTTAGCACGCAAGTAGTTCTCCTGAATCATCAAGAAGCTAAACTCGTGGTCGTTGAAGTAGAGCTCAATCTTGTCATTCAGAGTTGCAGTGCTGGCCGGGCTGAAGAGACCACCACCAATCATCTTCTGGCAGATATCCCAGGGCTTAAGAATAACATGCTTCTCCCATGCCTTGGTCATCTCCTTGGTCTGATCAAAGTCCATCGTCACGGAGTCGAGCTTAGCGGTGGACAACATGTTAATGACTTGCCGAATATCCTTCCCGGCACCCTCAATCAAGGCATTGACGACCTGAGGGGGCATCTTGAGGCCTTCTCTATGGCAGATGGTCATGACACGAGACCGAATCTGATCAACGGTGGGGCGCTGAAACTTGATATCAAAAGCGACACTGTCGAAGGGCTTCATCTTGGGCAACCTGCGCTCGTTGCAAATGAGAATAAGAGGAACCTCAGTCTTCTTGCAAAGCTTGGCGATCGCACCAACACCACCTCTGTCGCCAGCTGACATGCCGTCAACCTCGTCCATGATCAGAACGATCTTCTTCTTGGCAGCATCAATCTTCTTGCCATCTCCAGCAAAGTGGCCCAACAGAGAGGTGTTGTTCACAACATCGCTCACGCTGTACTCAATAAGCTTCTTGCTGCGGACATCGCTGGCATTGAACTCGAGAACGTCGTAGCCTTCAAGTTTGGCAGCAAGATGAGCCGAAGTGGTCTTGCCGATACCTGGAGGGCCGGAGATGATGATAGCTCGGGCACCACCCATGCCATCAGCGCCCCTCTTTTGGAAATTGACCTTCTTGTTCTTGGGCCACATCTTGAGCCAGTTCTGGATCTTCTCCACGTTGCCCTTATTCCCGCAGATCTGGTTGATGGCGGTCGGCGCGTACTTGGCCGTCCACAGCTGGGAAAGAGGCGGTGCTGGGGCCTTGACCGGAGCTGCGACTCCACGAGCAGCAGCAGCGGCCTTGGCAACTTTCGCCTCCTCGGCTTTCCTGGCTTTCTCTTCCCGGTCCATCCGAGCTGCCTCCTCCCGGGCCTTCTTTTCCTCTTCCTCGCGCTTCTGCTTAACCTTCTCGGCGCCCTTTCCGCCGCCGCCGCCGGCCGGCATGGTCTTGATAAGGTAGAAAAGACCCTCCTCGTCGATCGTCTTGATCTTGAGCTCCTTGATTTTCCTGAGTTTGCTGGGACCGGCGTCGTCGCCGAGAACGACAAAGTCGGTCTTGCCGCTGGGAGCGCCGGTAATCTTGCCACCATACCGCTTAACAAGGGCTTGCGCCTCTTCTCTTGCAATGGTCTTGAGCAGCCCTGTAAAAACAAAGGTCTTGCCTGCCAGGCAGTCTTCCTCACCTTCCGGAATCTCAGCTGTACCAGCCATAGGGGGTGGTCCAGAGTTTCCTCCTCCGGGCGCCTTATTTCTCCAGTCAAATTTGGCATTCGGGTCGGGAGGCGGGGCATCGGGTGCTTGGACTGTGGGAATATTGTCGAGAATTGCCTTGACGTCGTCCGGCTCAGGTTCTGCGTCCTTCTTTGCTCGAGGAGCTCGAGGCTTGGCTGCCTTTTTCGCGGCGGGCTTTTTCACCTCCTCCTCCTCCTCGCTATCAGTAACGGGCGACTTGCGCTTCTTGCTGGAGGCGGCAGCCTTCTTTGCAGGCTTTTTAACCTCCTCCTCCACCTCCTCATCCTCGGACTCGGACTCCTCCTTGATGACCTTTCCACCACGGGTTGCGACGCGCTTGGGCTTCGGCAACAACTCCTCCTCACTGTCCTCATCGTAGTCCTCATTCTTTCTCTTGTTGCGGCCCTTCACATCGGCGGCAAAAATGTCGTCTCCGGCGTCCTCATCGTCGTCCATGAAGGCATCATCATCGTCTCTCGAGGCCTTGACGGGCTTCTTGGTACCGTTCGTTGCCTTCTTGACCGGCTCTGGTGCAGCCTTGGCGGCGACCGATCGTGTTCGTGGACTAGCTCGGACGGGTAGATCGGGAACTGCGGCCTTTTTCTTGGGTGTTGCGGCCTTCTTGGGCGTGGCTACCCTCTTGGGAGCAAATTCTTCCTCATCCGACGATTCGGATGAGGGTGGCCTGATTTTGGTCTTGCTGAACAACTTTGGAAGCTCTTGCGGGGTTGTTTTAGCGTCCTCTGTCGCTTGAGAATTCGTTGACTTGGGTCTGGATTGTGAGAAGTATTTGGCGGCGGTCGTCTCGGTACCGTTGACCTCGGCCGGTGCTCTATTGTCAAGTCAACAAACACTCCCTCGCATCAAACAAGAGATGACAAGACTCACGCTGCTTTTTTTCGTGGGGCGGGGGCCTTGGCTGGCTTCTTCGCCCTGAGAAATCATTAGCTGTTGGAATTGATAGAGGCAAGCACTGTAAACCTACTCAAGAACCTCCTCGTCCTCGTCGCTATCCTCGATGACCTTGCGTCCTTCTACCGTGCAATTAGAATTGCATCTTGAAGTTCATCAGTCTGGAAGGTTATTGCTTACTCGCGCGCTTCTTCGGTGGCTCTTCGACCTTCTTGGGCGCAGGCTTGGGTGGTGGCGCACCCCCCTTAGGGGTGAAGAAGTTTCGAATATCGGGCATTTTTGACGATGATGTGTGAAGCGCAGGAAACTGTATTTAGAAGGGAACGGAAAGAGACCAAAAAGACTTTTTCAAAATTGCAATTGAGGACAAAGGGGCATTATATGTCCCAAAAATGGTTGTCTGTGTGAAAACCAAATTGGCGATGCCAGGCAGCTGGAAAGGGTGGAAGCCTGGAAATGTGGATGGGACGGGATGGGACGAGATGGGCGTGGTCGGTTCTTGCTCGAAACGGACGCGACTGCATTGAACAATTAAGTGGTGACGCGAGTTTGCAGTGGTCCTTGGCAACAGTTTGGCGCGCCGAAGCGTGACGGACCAGGGTAAGCTAAAGTGGGATGGTGCTACAGAGTATTCTTTATTCTCCACCAGTTATCCGCAGAAACGAATTGTTTTCCTGTTGAACCTCACGAGCAATCAATTGACCCGACCTTTTCCCGGCTCCAAACGCCAAGCGCTACACCTCGGGGAAGCTAGCTCCAAGACCGGCAGGGGAGAGAGCATTGAATTTTGGCCTGCCGCGGGACCCTGAAAGACACTTTCTAGATATCCCCCCCTCCCCCTCCCCACACCCCCAACACCACCACCCAACAACACTCAATCGCCATGAAGCCAACCGCCGCTTCATCGGCGCTCCTCAGTGCCTTTAGCGCACTAAGGATATCTCCAGCAACCTCAACAGCACCCTTCCTCCGACCCTCTACCACCTCCTCCCTCTTCCGCACCACCCCCAAAATCCAAAATGTCCGACACTTCTCAGCAACAGCCATCCGCGCCGGCTCGTGGCTCGAGCCTGCCCTCAACCGCAAGAACAAGATGATGAAAGGAAGACCCCGCGTCGCCACCGGAGGATCAACAAAGGGCACCACAGTGGTATGGGGCGACTACGGCCTGCGCATGAAAGACCACCACCGCCGCATCAGCGCCTCACACCTCAAGATGGCCGAGGACACGATCAAGGCTAGATTGCGTGGACAGAAATACAGACTTTACAAACGGGTGGCTTGTAACGTTGGTGTGTTTGTTAGCGGTAACGAAGTAAGTCTTTCCCATATATATTCATGGGATGGAAGACTGATATCAGGTATGAGTAAAAGATGAGAATGGGTAAAGGTAAAGGTTCCTTTGACCACTGGGCCGCCAGAATAGCAGTCAACCAGATCGTCTTCGAGATCAGGGGAATGCTGCACGACAAGGTCGTCAGGGATGCGTTTAGATTGGCTGGAAACAAATTGCCTGGTATTCCCCCCTTTCCCACCCTTTTCGACTCAATTTTCAGAACTGATACTAGTTTCCATTTAGGCCAATGGGAAGTGGTCTGCAAAGGCGACGCTCCCGTAGTAGGCATCACCAAGCTCGAGAACGGCTTGACGCTTGAAGACCTCAAGAGACCAAGAAAGAAGCTCCCAGAAATCCCAGCGGCCGCTCTTGCTGCCGCGGAAGCATCCGCCTCAATTGTTTCTGGAGAGGCTCCTGTTGCCCCTGCTCCATAAAGAAAGGGAAAGGGAGTTGGTGCGGGGGACGTAGAGGGGGAGAAAGTAATGCTATGAACTAACTTTGTATACTAAAAATCCATTGAAAACTTGTAGAACAAAGACAAAAGAAAGAAAGCAAATTTTTTTAAATTTTTTTTTTTCAAAAACCGGTTGACATGAGGGAGGGAATTTGGCTCGGAAATGGGGACATGGGTAGAGACGGGAGACATGTTCTGGTGATTGCTGGGTTTGGCTCATCCATCATCGATATATATATAAAAAAGGAAAACACAAAACTCCAACCGTGGAAGCCCAAGCTTGATTTGAGTGAGTGGTAAAATTAAATAACCACTTCGGAACCCCCCGACTGGAACTGGGCAAATATTGAAAAATATATATATAAGGGGGGAAGGGGGGGGGGGGGGCAGAGCACAATTCACTTGTCTTTTGAATCTCAGACCCAATTTCTGCTGATCCTGAAAAGCTCAAAGCATCAAGCCTCCCTCATTCCGGCCGTTGCACGGTGCATTAGCTAGCTTTAAATCACATATCCATGGATCGCACACTATCTCTGGATGGCGATGAACTGAATATAGTCACTGGATAGACCTCGGTTGATTTCAATATACAATATCTCGGGTCTATTGTCATGTATCTGACATCAACACTTGAGTGGGACAACATGGACAAACGAAACCGTCTCCTGTCCAGCTAAGCTTTTCACATCAGTGGGATGACACATTTACACATAGTTGAGAACATGAGCTTGTCTAGCCCCATCACATGCCAATATCATACAAGGGAATCATGGCACAGTGTAGGAGGCAGACAGGGGGCAAAAAAAAAAACAGAAACTCATTTTGATCCTCATTACTTTTGAGGAAGGGTATTCACAATTGCATTCATAAAAAAAAGACGCCCATCTTTTTAGACAGACAAAAATGTGTTGGTCATCAGTTTACCTACTCCCGTAGGAGCAAAACTTTCTCTCTTCTTGTCCATTCCTTTTTCTTTTTGGTGTAAAAAGGGTTCAGCTAAGACCAATTCTCCTGCCCCATCCATCATGACGATCCGAAAAAGTCAGCAGATTGTTAGTGCTCGTCCTCGCCCGGCAAAGTTCACCAAAGAGAGACAGCACGTCCGATAGAATTCCAATGAGAAACAAAAGAACCAGAGCCGAAACACCTCCTCTCCCAGCCACTTCGAAGCAGCAGCCCCCATAATCTTCACGATCATCATCGATGACCGCGAATTTACCGGTAACGCCAGAGGGAGAGGGTGTTGTGGCGGAGCCAGGTCTTTCTGCGGCCAGCACGGGTCTTGTTGTAGCGGTGGCCCTTGTTGAGACCGCGGGACTTCTTGCCGGTGGCGGTGAGACCACGAGACTCGCGGTGCTTGTGGACGGGGTTGACGATCCAGTTGATGCGGGGATCGCGGCGGATGGCCTTGTGCTGGGGGTCGACGAGGATGACCTCGAAGTACTTGTAGGTGCTGTCCTGGTTGATCCAGTAGGAGTTGAGGACGCGGAGGTTGGCGCAGCGGCGGCCGACACGCTCCTCAGCGGTGGACTTGAGGGAGCGCTGGTACTTGAGCTGGTTGATACCCTGGTTGGTGGGCTTGCCTGTTCAGAGGAAGAAAAAAATTCAAACATCAGCAAATCTTGTTCCCACCCAGCCCGGCTCTTGCCTCGATCTGCCTCCAGGCCGAAGCAATTGCAGGATAATCGAATATGGGATGTTCCTCACCATAGGTGGCGCCCTTGGGAGCGGGCCTCTTGCGGCCACCACGGCGGACACGCACGCGGTAGATAACGTAGCCCTGCTTGGCCTTGTAACCGAGGCGGCGAGCCTTGTCGGGGCGGCTGGGGCGCGAAGCGCGGTGGATGACGTTCAACTGGCGGAGCTATATTGATGCACTCTCAGCAAATGTTCAACGAGTGTATAGCAAGAACGGGGCTGTAGCCGTGGGCTCCCTTGTAGCAAAACAATTGAGGAGCCCAAGCGAACCACCGTCCACGGTCTCGATTCGAGGGTGTATTAACTGACCTCCCAGCAGCGAACCCGGAGAAGGAAGCGAACGACATCGCTCTGCTTCTTCTTGGAAAGCTCTTCGAGATACTTTAGGGCACCCATTTTCCCTGTGTAATCTCGCAAGTCAGCTTTTTTGTCGGCAAAAAAAAAAAAAACTCGAACAATCGATATCACGGCTTTTCTGAACAGAGAGCTGCAACAATGCCGTCGTCGGGGGGTGGGAAAGTACGCACCGGATTCCTGTGGTTAGTTTGGTCGAAGTGTCCGCCGTGCGTTCGTGATCGGGAGTCGAAGGTCAAAAAATTCGGGATTTTGCAAATTGTGAGGGAAACAGGAAAGCCCTAAAAGCAGGCCAAGCCACTAAGCCTAATTAGGTGCTAATATGGATGGCCTGTGCTCCATCTGCCCCACCTTTTCTGTAAATCTTGGCAGCTCCGGAACTGGCTTCCAGATCCACTCCTGGCTCCAGCATGCAATGGCAGGTCCAACTTGCAGATTCGAAGAGGATGGTTTCATCAAATTGTGTCAAGCTGCACATTGCAAGCCTACATATTTATATGACATCTAAAAACAAGCACCCATCTTTGTAGATACTAAAACCTGCATCTCCCCAGAGCAGATTCAACATCTTAACTCACAAGTATTTTCCATGACCTAAAACCAGCAACAATCTATCCCTTACTTCTTACCCTTTTCCAGCATTCTTCACCTTGACCTCCTTCTCGACCCGTGGGATCGCATTAACAAGACTAACCAAAGCCCGCAGCTGATTTCTCGCAGCAACACCCCAAGTCTGCTCCAGATCCTGGATTCTACTCGTCTTCGGAAACATAACAGCTGCCAGGTCTCCCCCTTGAGCCTTACCCATACCTCTCTGCGGAAGTGGAGGATTTCTCTTATTCGGGTACGGAACAACCATCTTGTCGACAAGCTTTTGGCCCTCCTTCTTACCGTATTCCACCAGTTTGGCCACCTGATCCTTGTTCTCCTCCCATTCCTGCATAGTTTCCGCCACGTCTGGGCGATTTGCACCCTTTTGCATGGCCTGGTAAGTGTTTATTACCGACTGGCCAAGATCGAGAATCTTTTGAGCTTGCTCGAGAACATGATTCTTATCGGGAGAGGAAGGGGTGGTTGATGTAAGCTGGAGCTTATCCCGGACCTTGTTCAGGATGTCCTGGCTGGGTGATGCCGTCGCTTTGAGACTTTAGGTAGTGTTAGCGACGTTGGAGATGCAAAGACAGGGGAGAAGGCAAGTATGGTACATACAGATCACGTTTTAACGCGGCTAAGGACTTCTGAGCCTTCTCTTGGCTGTTGGTGAGCTCGTCCCTAAAGCTTTCGAGGTGCTGCTTGGAGGCCCTGTTCTGTTTTAGCAGACTCTGCTCCATCGTGGTGGCCCCGGGGCCGCTTTCAAAGTTCTATCGTATCAGCATAGGTCCCTAGAAGGGGTAGACTGACTGTAAAAGTGCTTACGCATCATCATCCTCCCTGCTCTCAAGGGCATCATTGCCGGCCGGGTGCTTGGGTGCTGCACGAACCGGAGCCTTCCGTAGTTTCTTTGCGGGCCTTACCGGGGCTGCGTCGCTGTCATCATCGACGCCGAGGTTGGTAGGCTTAGCGACACGAGCAGGGGCTTTACCAGGTGGTTTCTTTTCCGCGGGCTTTGCTGGGGCTGTGTCGCTTTCAACCTGGTAAACATCATCCTCAAAATCACCGTCATCATTGTCCACATTGAGTTCGGTAGCGGCGCGAGAGGCAGCCTTGCGCGGATTCTTTACAGGCTTGGTAGTGACCGAGTCGTTTAGTGACAGGCTATGCTCGTTTTCGGTTATGACGATGGGATCTTGAGCTGTGTTTTTGGCTGGGCTGCGTGAGGAGGTTCCCTGGGCAGCCTTCCGCTTGGGTGGCATATCGAGATGTAAGGAAGAGAGGGGTTTACGGTATTCTGTTGGGCACTCCAATTCCAAGGATAAGAAATAAACAAGGGGGCAATGAACACTCGAAACCGAGTTCTACGTATCGAAGAGACTGAAGATGGGCAGAACCCCGCTTGCTGCAGCTGCTAGGTAACCGGGAAGGTCTTAGATGTCTCGCGCCTTCCCTCCGTCTGCCATTAACTGCCAGTGTGTGCATAACATCCCCAGTCACATGGAAGGTAGGAACCTGGAAGGGGTATTGGGGCATTTATAAACCGATGCCGCGCGCATTTCGCAAAATGAGCAGAGAGCATTTGCAGCCAGAGTAAAATCAGTCACTTCAGCCAGTCCAATCATGGCATTTTTCTCATCATCTTCACCCAATCAATCTGACAAACGTTTAAACAGCAGGCACGGTGCCCTGGCATGCACGTACTAAGTAAATTCGATAAAGCAAAAAAAGCAATAGCAATAGCAAAACAAAACAAATCTTTCTGGTGTAATGCCCATTTACCAAAACATCCCTAATCCCTAAACAAAACTCAAGTTTCCCTTTTTGTAGTATCAGATTACATAATGCTCCCGTGAAGTCCTCTCTCAGTCTCTTGATTCTCTCTTTCTCTCTCTGTCTATAGCAAATCTTTTGTTTGGTCGTTAAAGAATAAAAGCGACGGTCGTCGCTCCGTAGTGAATAGAAAATAAATGAGTGTGTCCTTCCAAGGGGTTCAAAAGTCGTAAAAAAAAAAGAAGAAAAAGAGAAGATTAGGTCCCGAGGAAGAAGAAAAAAGTATGCGCAAATAATAAAGGCAAGTAAAAAAAGGTGATGCAGGCCAAGGTAGCCAGCAGACCAAACGGGATTCGGAATGGAGGTCGGAATCGGCATCATAATTTTATCCCCCTAAAAGCAAACCGCCGGCCAACGCCTCGAAGGAAGAAGCCCACCTTCGGACTGAACCATGATGTATTCTTGACATGTCGCATAGCCTCATAGGTGATACCTTTCAATAAATCTGCTTTTTTTCGTGCTGTCGGTCCTTTTCTCTTTTGGGTTTCCGTGTATCGCAATTCAAACGAACCAATCTTGTCGTCTTTTCATGTTGCAAATCGCCTGGTGAACAAAGTAATACAAGCATGCAGCCGTTACTGAAAAGCACCAAGGTGGTGCTGGCTTAGCGCGAGTTGAGCGAGAGCCCCTGGAAGGAGTTTATCCAGCCCGCCGGTGGTCCATCAAGAGATGGCCCATTCTGGTCGTGTTGTTGGGGAGCTGCGGTAGCCTGGGATGCAGGGAACCGTCCACGTCCAGCAAAGTCTCCCTGTGGGAAGGTACCGCCATACGCATCCAACCCCGAGATCATACCGGATGCGTATGGCATACCACCGGGCCGAGCGGCATTTGCAAACCCGCCGGCATACTGGTTGTTGTATGCATAGTTGGCGATGGGGTAGTTCGGGGCCGGGGCAACCGCGCGGTCAGGACCGAATGGCATTGGGATTGGGAGCTGGGCGCCGCGGGCGGCCTGTGCAGTACCAGAGTAAGGAGGGTGGTTATCCTGCTGGGCATCTTGACGACGTCCTGCTGTCGGACCAGCCGCTCGGCCGATCAAAGCCCCCGGGCCAATGCCACTGGGTGCCTGCAGACCAAGGGTAGGACTGGCGAAGGATGCTGGGTTGATTGCCGACATCCAAATGCGAGTCTTGTAGATCTTGAACAGGTCTGTCACCAATGAGTTGAAGTTGATGTAGGAGTCGGCGAAGTAGTAAAATGTCAGCTTCTTCCAGTCCCTGCGCATTGATTGTTAGCATCAAGTTCAACAAAACCATAAAAAGTCAGTGTAGGGGACTCACATTTGGAACTCGGCATCCAAAATCTCCATGTTTAGGCCATGCTCTTTCACCTTGGTCTGGCACACACGCTTCGCTTTGGCCTCATTCCCTTCCTTATCTCGCAACGCCGAGATCTCATGGGGTTGAGCGAGGCGCTTAATAAGTTTGGGCTTTAATTCACCCGAGCTCGCCTCCTGCATGTGATGTTGATTCGGAGGTCCCATGCCGCCAACAGCGCTCCCTTGGAGTCCGTTTGAGGCAGCCATAAGGCCAGCACCGGCGCCGTCTTGGGCTGCGGCCGCGTTTTGAGAATACATCATCAGCCATTTATAATGCTCCTCAGCGTAGGTTTCCTTCCACTCCTTAGCCGACTGCCAGTCGAGTTTATCGCGACTGACGGTGCCCAAATCGGTTCCTCGGTCAGCCTCCACAATCACCAAGTCACCAGGCGCAACACTGAGTCCGGTGCCTTCTTGGATATAGAAGACGTCGGCTCTGGAGCATTTGAAGGTAACGATGTACAGTGACTGGTTATGGCGTGGTTGTGACAGCCCATACATCTGACGAGGTGGCGAAATAGTTCGATTGGGGTAGTTCACAGCGGCGTTATTGTATGGCGGCTGATAAGTCATCCCGTATGCCGCCTGTCCCATTCCTTGCTGGGCCGTGGCAAGATTGTTATTACCAAGCATGTATGATGAACCTTGGCTAGCTGTTCCGTAGTTGGAACCATCTTGATATACAGTACCGAACTCCTGAGAATGAGACAAGTCCTGAGAAGCTTGCTCATGGGCAGCTTCACCGAGGGAGCTGATGGAGGCTTGGCGAGTAGGAACATTGGCGAACGAGTGGCGTCTGCTCTGAGGCATATCAGCCAGGCCGCCAAACCCGAGGGAGCTCTGCCAGGCGGCGTTCTTGACATTCTCGAGCTTCCTATTCTCGATCAAATAAGGAGTCCTGTAGGGTCCAACCCCGAACTCGCTCATTCTTCGGGCGATGCCCCTTCTGGCGAAATCAGACCCCTCAGTCCCTTCCTCGAGTTCATCAATAGCGTAATCAGATTCTTCAGGAACAGGTTCATGCATGGAACTGAGGTTGTAGGATGATGTCGAGGCCCTGGGCCGTAGCCGCGCATTTTGGTACTGCTGCTGCTGACGAAGGAGCATGTTCTCCCGTGTCAGCATTTCGATAGTGGCCTTGGCCTGTTCCTGATGCTGGCTTCCCTGAAGAGAATCTGTGCTGTCAACGTCCTCATCTTCATCCACTTTCCCAAGTACGCTACTGTCATTTGCCATTTCACTCAACATGCTAGGCCGAGAAGGACGGTGCTGCAAGCCGGAATGCGGGATGGTCCGAACTCGGGCGCCGACAACCGAAGGAGCGATGAGCGAGGGAATTGTCTCACCCGGTTCAAGCTGGCCGACTGAATACGACTGAGAGCGATAGTTTTTGAGTTGTGGTTCGAGAGGAATCGGAATCGGGAAAGGAACGGAACGCTGATCCTCTCTCGGAGCAGGCGATGTTTGTGTGTGACCAACATCACCGAAGAACGAGCTGCTCGACCCTCCAGGAGGAACTGCCGATGTTGGTGAAGGAAGTACCTCACTCAAGCGTGCAGGGGGCTCCTTCCTATCATTCCAGTAATTAGGAACACCCCAAGCAAACGTGCCGCTTCCTGAATGGCCTCGAGCCAAAACACCACTGGGAGATCCCCAGGCTGTCGTATTGAGGTCGGAAGCAGGCGCGCTCGGATGAGAAGTGGTCGGCGACATGGATGCACTGGCAAAGGATCCCTTTCTTTTGGGCGGGGCTACTTGTTGGGACGTGTCGTTCAACCAGGATGCCCGGCGAATGGGCTTCTGTGGCTGAGGGGGAGCAGGAGCACTCTCTTGTCGAAGCGCATCTCCCTCATCGTCCGAGCTTGCGAGAGCTTCTGAATCCGGGGTAGACCGGCGAGCCAACTTGTCGAGCAGTATTGCTTGACTGGTTGGCGCGGCGGCCGAGAAACCCCCTGGGCCAGGTTTGGACGGAGTGCCCGGTTTACCAGTGCCGGAGCTCATTGTCTCAGATTGTGCTACAAGACGTCAAACCGACGAAGAGGCGAATCGTGTACGAAGTTCGAAGAAAAAGAAAAGATGACGTTATCAAGACTCAACTGCCACAAATGTCAGTGCGAATCCAATGTGGTTGATACGAGCCGGTCAATGCTGGGATTGAAGGATGTTTCACTTACACGGAGAAAGTCAGCCCAGATATATCTATAGACGGGGCGGGGTATCTTCCTCGTGACAAATCTATAGATTCTTTTGACGAAAGGAGAAACGAAGTCGTGAAAAGAAAATGTTGCAGAAAACAAGTGAATATGATTGACGAAGAATCGCTCGCTCTTTTTTCCACAATTAAGCCTGGGGGGCCAAACGTCAAGAGACAGTTTCTATTGCGGAATCGAGCCGAGCGGATGGAGCGTTGTACCCGAGCTTCCCAAGAACCCAATCCTCATGGAACCCGCCCTATAGTCTAGATGGCGAGAAGGAAGAAACAATGACGGATATATTTGCTCTGTATTCGATTTCGATGCGCCGTATAAACGGAGGTTGCGACAGCGCTAAACACGACTTCCCATTGCAAGGCGCGAAGCGAAACGAGCCTCTGGACAGACAACGACTGATGGAGACGGGGAGGATGACGGACGAGCTGGCGGCGGTGGACCACGTGTTGTCGATCGGGCGCTCGTTGTGTTTCTTGAAGGGATGAAAGAAATGGCAAGTTCAATGCCCGTCTTCGCGGCCGTCGAGCTGCAGATCGGGTGGAAGATGGGAAAAAAGGGGGGTTCAGGGAAAGGGAATTGGAAGACGGGTAGATTGAAGATGCGTAGCGGTTCAAGGATTGATGCGCGCGGCGAGGACCAGGTGCAGGTAAGCGTCGTAGTGTAGGGTTGAGGTGTGAGCGGGGAAGACAACCAGAGGCACGTTACTCGTTAGTGGCTGAATCCCAGGCGGTCACAATGGTCCAACAAGCTAGCCGAAAGCCGTCCACGTTCCCCTCCACGATTGACGATGGATATTTCAACCTTTTTTGTGGCGAAATTGGTCTAAAAGAAAGTTTCCTGTTCATAGCCCGAGGACCCAGGAATTGAATTTGTGCAGGTCTCGTGCCGGACCACTGGTCGTTCTCGGCTAGTGGTCGACGTCAACGGTGGAGAAAAGAACAGCTAAGCCCAAAATGAAAGCCTCAGCATCCTCGAAACAAAGAACAGTTCGCATGGATGGGCAAACTCGAGATCCCGGTCTGAGCCTGGTGAGTCTGGGTTCTGTCTCCCCCAGACGGGAGAGAGATCGTTTCGGGAACGGGAACAGGGATGGGGGTTGGTGGGTGGGATTGAAGAACTTGGACAGTCAAAGGGAGGAGAGAAGATCAAAAGAAATGAATAGGAAAAGAAATAAAAGAGGCTGGCAACGATGGAAGATGGTGTCGTGGTTTCAACACCCGTGGCCAATCCATCCAATTGCCAATGTCAGCTCTCCTGTGCAATCAACGGGCTGGATGGAGCTTCAACTTTTTGGTGGGGTTGGATTGAGGGTGTGAAGCATGAAGCTCCGCCCACTCAGCAGGAGGCATGGGTCAAGCAATTTGATGTCGACGCTAGAATGCATGCTGCTGCAGCACCATGTTAGCGCGGTACCTGGCAAACTGAACACAACACTGCCAGGTGGGCTTCTCCATGCATCTCTCAACTCATCTCGGAACTCATCAACCTGGGCTGTCCCCCTTTTCCCCACGCACAGCCCGAAATGCCACAATCGTCACTTTTCAGGATCAAGAGTTTGCCCTGTAAGCGGGCGGCCTCGACCAGCATTGTCAACATTGCCAACATGAATTGGTGATAAGGAGGTGGGGACTTTTGATGGCGATCAGGGTTGATGTTCCAAGGATCCCGTGAATCCGGTGATCTGGCCGCTGTCTGGGGGCGTTGACAAAAGAAGGTAGCCCCTGCGCCTGTCAATTAACCCCCCCTGTGCCGTGTTCGAGACCGGCAGGGCGTTTCTTTTCTTCTCCCAGTGCCCGCCATTCGGATGCCATGCCTGCCATTCTTGTCCTACCATCCAACCGCAAAACTCCAACCGTCCATTTCGACCAGCGGAACCTGTGATGCCTTGTCCATGGTCGAACACTAATACTTAGAGGCCGTCTGGTATTGCTTCTGGGGAAGAGACGTCGGTAATGCACGTTTGTCTTGGCCTGGGGGGTGATATCCGCACCGCTATGGCCTGCAGAGGGTGGTTGTGACCATAAAACTAACTGATATATCGTATTCCGCCCACGAGGTGCCTAGCATGTACCAAGTATAGAGTTGTTGTTCTAAAAGCAACATCATCACAACTTTTGACAATCAATGGCATGCATGATTGATGGATGAAGGACGGACGGGCGGACGTCTCCACAGACAAATTGCGATACAAGATTCACGTTTGGGGTTGCCTCTCGCTGAGCTGCAGGTGGCCAGAAACGGCTTGGAGATGCAGCTCATTGGCAGTCAGATTCACCGAGCTTAATGGTTCATCGCACTCACGAGACCTCATCTTTTCACCGGCCCTCCATGCTCCCTGCAACACCCCAATCCCCGGCAGTCCCCAGCCAACCCGGACTCGCGCATCAATTGAAAAGAACACCCATCCATCCATCCTGATCCGCCCCTGCAACATGGGAACAGAGTGATGATGGAATGCCGCTTCCTGCTGTGCAACCAAGACAACCTGAAGAATTGAAGAGAATCACCTTACCCCGCCATTTCAGCGCCAGTCGAGGTGGTGCGGCCTCCTCGGATTGACCTGGAACTCCTCGATGATGGCAGTTTGAGCGAGATTCAAAAACGGCTCCCCTCAAATTCAATCACGCGGACCGGACGGGTGGCTCTTGTGTCTCATTTCATGAGAGACAGTTGGCATGTCGTCCCCAACAGATGCCTGGCATCAATCGAGATCTCGTAGCACCCCACACTAGCACTGTCATCCATGCCACAGCCCCGGCCACAACGTCATCCTTTGCTCGATATTATTGTCAGTCGTCGTCTTGGAGGTCATCACACACATTCTCTCTCGCAGTGATCAGCATGCTGCTGCCACCGGATGCCAACGCCCCCAGCCAACCTCCTTCTCATCCTGCCTTCTCTTCTTGACTCTGTCATAAAAGGGGCAAACTCATTTCAGAAACAGCTTACACCAGGATGGATGCAGGCCGCTCTGTCCGTTCATCAGCCTAAATTAGGGTCTGTAGGAGGTTCCCTTTGAAGAAGGATGGTTCACTCGAGCGGGAAACATCTCTCTTACCCCAGATTCCACCCCCTCCCGTCCCTTCTTCTTTCCCCCCTTGCCCATGCCCACGCCCACGGACCGCAGCAGCTAGAACACAACCCCCGCAATTGGCTGGGTGTTCAACGTGCCACAAAGTCCCATCTTATCAGTCCTACCACGCTAAAGATCTTTTGGCAGGCATGTGTGGTGCGGGCGCACGTGTGGCCGGTTCGGCCTGGATGTTTCCGTTCCTCTCCAAGTCTTTTCCTTCGAAAGGTCAGTGGGCCTCAACTGGGGTTCTTTACCCCAGATTCTCGTTCGACACTGTTCTCTCCACTCGAGGATCCACAGTCCCCCGGAGTGGAGCATAAGAAAAAGAATCGAAGCCGATTCGGTGTCTTGATAGTCTTTTCGTGTTTTCTTGAACTGCTAAGATGCAACATCAACCTGCAGCAAGTAGGAAAATAATCATTTTTGCCTCTTCTTCTGATTACATCAGTGGGACGACTGACAGAAAATCGCCCGTCCAAGGCAATTATTTGCCGCTTGGCAGATCCCCCCCAAATTCCACAAGCATACAAATACCATGCAGTCATCGTCACTCATCACCACCACATATGTGGTACAAATCAGTCGCAGATGATGTAAACGACTCTCTAGTATGAAGAATTATCAACCCTCCCAGCCAACATCATCGGCGCAAGTCACGAATTATCTCTAATCCCCTCTGCCTGCGGCTCGCCGCCGCAATACCACGCCAGCTGGCCATGCTCCCAATTCGCACAACAACCTAAAGAGAACTTTTATGTGTGTGTGTGTGTGTGTATATGTGGAAAAAGCCGGCATAGTAAGTGGCGCCAGTAATGCAGGATATCGAATGGTCGCGGGTGCTACCTATAATATAATGGAAAGCAGGCGGGACATACATACATCAATATATATATTAGTTACCTACCTAGTATGCAAAAGGGGTAGTAAGGCTAGTACTAGCCGTCTTATATGCATGGGATATTGGCAGAGGTTACATGAGAGGTAAGGTAGTGCAGTATTATGCATCGTCAAGGCGCCGAGCCCAGTCCGTACAACTACAAACAGGCAATTTAATATGTACATAGCCCATAGGACGGCCTAGATCAACTATTGTTACAGAACAAGCGTCATGTGTTGTGATGAGTTCAGCCAACAGACCAAAATTTTGCTTTCGGAAAAAACCATGCTGTATCAGGTAACTGCACTCCGCCTGGAATACTCGAAATATCCAAGACATGATACATTATTAGCCATGGTATCAATATTGTACACAGATATATACCACATGAACAAACTCTCTATTCATGGAAAAACCCCCCATGTCCATTTTTTGAAATGCCCAGCGCCACCAGAGAGAGACTGGAGAGTAAACATTCTCGCGCTCTCTCAAAATCAATACCTATTCCTCTCTAAACCAAGGATTCACCCCCCTCATGAGGAAGCAGCGCCCTTTTGCGTCTTGAGCTTCTCCTCAAACTTTTCAAACTCCTTCAGCGCAATCTCTTCCTCCTGGTCCAAAATCTGCTTGACGCCCTGCACTTCCTCAATCTATTCATGCGATATTAGCATTCCTTTCGGATGATCAAGGTAAAACGTCAAAAAAGGGCGAACCTACATAATGCATCAACATCCCCTCAATACCCTGCTTCAGCGTGACAGTGCTCGAATCGCACGTCCTGCACGCGCCCCTCAGCTTCAACAAGACATGTCCGTCCTCAAACCCGCGAAACTCGATATCTCCGCCGTCCTCCTGGATCGCGGGCCGGATTCTCGTCTCGAGTAACTCCTTGATCATACCCACCACTTCACTATCGTTCTCATCGTAGCTCAAGCTGTCCTTTTCTTCCGAGGCTTGTCCATCCGCGCCTGCGGATTTGTCTGAAATGTTGACAATGGGCTGGCCGCTGGTGATGGCTTCGGTGATGAGCGCAAACACTTCGGGTCTAATATGCGCCCAGCTCGCTTCCGAGTTCTTGGTGACGGTGATGAAGTCTGCGCCGTAGAATACTGCGGTGACGCCGTCGACGTTCATGAGCTGGGCGGCTAGCGGGGATGGGTAGGGGGGCGAGATGGTCGAGCGCGGGGAGAGGTACTCTATGAAGGGTGTACTGAGGCCTTCGGGGAGGACGCGGTGGTTGGGGAGGAATTTTACCGAGTCCGCGTTGGGTGTTTCTGCGGTTTGGATGAAGATTGTTCGTCGTGATTCGGTTGGGAGGATGCGATGCGCGGCCGGGGACTGGATTCGGGGACGGAGGCCCGGTGTTACGGGCGCGGCAGTGTGGGCTTGCCGGACTGTTGGTTGCTGCCGGACTCGGATGAGGAGGGATGTGGCTGAGGAGGAGGGGGAGGGGCGGATGGTAGGTTTGGATACCAGGGGTGCTAGGCCTCGTAATAATCTAGCTGAGGAAGGCATTGTGGAAAGGTGTATGGCTTATCCCAGAAGCAAAACAGAGGGAGTTAAAACTTTCCGTGTTTGTTGAAGCAAAGAGAGAAAAAAAGAAGCCTAAGCGGCAAAACGGTTCGTTGAAGACGGATGGATCTCCGTCGAATCCCGCAGCGGTTCCTATGGGGTCCTTTTGTCAGCAAAAATGCCCCAAAATCCCGGGGCCCCGGTCCGCTAAAACGTTGTGGTGCGTCATAGCTTCTCGGCACCCTTAATTTTTTTTTTTTCCTATCGCAATTGGGATCCAGAAAACCCACCTGCTTGCAACACCGAACTTTGCGATACCACTGGACAAGCCGTTATCACGATTATTCATACAGCACCCCTGCGACCGCGAATCAACCCCCCATCATTACTTGCAGCTTTCCCGTCCCGCGATCAGTCGATTTTGGACCCTGTCTCGGTCGATTTGCTTTCCCAACGGGCGCAGCCTCGTCTCGGGAATCTACCCGACGCGCATTGATCTTCTTTTGGAGATACTGTCATCCGATTGGCAGTCGATAACCGCGATTTCGACCTCATCTCAAATTTTGCCCCCAGACAGATATTTTCTTTATCCCTAAAATATCTTTCTGGTCGGACATAGTCGGAACCAATGAGTTCACCACCACGCGAAGAAAGCGCCCAGAGTGCCCCTTCGGGCGTCAATGAGATTCCAGGTCTCGGTCTCGAGGCCGTATCTGCCGAACCGAACACAGCGGCGCCAGACTCGACAACCATGACAGCAGAGCAACCAGCAGCTCCTCGACAAGAACCAGACAACGAGACGACCGTAGACTCCCCGCCGCAACATCGACCACAACTGAAGCTCTGCGGCATCTGTCAAACACAACCAGGCAAATACAAATGCCCGCGACCAGGCTGCTTAATGCCATAGTATGCGGCCCCCCCTTTCCCACCCTTCTCGACACACCACATCATATCTAACCAACTCCCCTCACTCAGCTGTTCCGTCGCCTGCAACAAACTACACAAAGAAAACCACCCCCCAGATCCCGTCCTCCCACGTCCTCAAACACCAGCAGTCCCCACCGAGCCCCCAAAAGAAGACGACCCATACAGCGTCCTAATCGAGCACGCCCACGTCTTTGAACGCTTGTTCAAAAAATACCCCACCCTCCCTTCAGCGCTCGAGCGCATCCAGTCGACTACCTTGCCTCCTCCGCTCTCACAACAGTTTGCTCCCCATAAGTCGGGTCGACAACAACAACAACATGTACTGTGGACAAAAGACGTTGGATTACGAAAGGGCGCAGAAGCATTAAAGAAGGCGAGGACGGATCCGAGCGATACGGGCGATGGGGTGAGGGAGTTTTGCGAGGTGGTGCTGTGCCTTCTTAACATGAACAGCAAGCGGGAGAAGGCGATGGATATGGTGAGGGAGGAGGTTGCCAGGGAGGAGAGGGGGGTTATTGAGCGGTTGTTGAGGGAGGAGGCTGAGGGGGACTCTTCTAAGTAAAGAGAGAGAAAGAGAGAGAGAGAGAGAGAGAGAGAGAGAGAGAGAGAGAGAGAGAGAGAGAGAGAGAGAGAGAGAGAGAGAGAGAGAGAGAGAGAGAAGAGAACGAGGATGAGCAGTCAACTGGATTGGGCTGTTATACCACACCATGATGGTATGGGTTGAAAGAAAGGCCCCAGGCATATTTGATGAAAGGAGAGGACGAGTGAGTGAGTGAGCGAGTATAGCGGACTTGCGCGGAATATTTTTGCAACAAAAGCATTTAGATACCCCCCCAGAAGTTATCATTCGCATGTTATGTATTACCCCAGAGGGAATGATGGATGATACCAGGCGTTGAACAGGGCATCATTTCGCACCTACACGGAAACATTAGAAAGAAAATTATATGAAAATCTAACGTTTTCTATTGGCGTTACCAGTTTCCAACCATAAAACATTATGATTTCTTTCCCACGCTTCTTCTACCTACCACACTCCCTTCTCCCACTTCCAAAATCCCATCAGTTGTATATATTCCCAATCCTTTTATCATTAATCATTTCGTCTCTTTCTTTCTTTCTTTTTTTTTTTTTGGGGGGGGGGGGGGGGCAATTCCAAATTTCTTCCCCTTCTTTCGTATACTCCTTCAACACCAACCAACCAACCACCTCTTTCTCATTATAAGCCCCTTCATGAAACGCCCCTCTCCCAACCGATTTCTAAAATATTTCTCATAAACAACAACAATAATAATAATGACAACCCAAATCATGCCTCTCGCCCAACATTATTCATTCATTCATTCATTCATTCATTCATTCTATCTCTTGAACCGTCCAAAGAACCCGCCGCCTCCGCTTCCCCCTTCCTTGGGACTCTTTATCTCCCCTCCATCCCCTTCTCCTTTGCTTCCGATCTTGCCTCTCAACCCCCAAATGGAACTGGCCGGCTTCAGCAGCGGACTCAGGAGCAATTTTTTGTTGCTAGGCTTGTTCTGTAACTGCTGCGGATGCTCGGCGTGCTCAGTCCCCCTTTGGGCTCTGCGGGCTTCGTCACTTTGCGTCCAGTCCACTGCGCGGTGCTCGTTTGCTGCTTCCACCGGGGAAAACCTGGGAGAAGAAGGGGAAGTGTCTTCTGGGATGGTTTGGGGCTGGGGTTGGATGGTGTGTGGTTCCAAGGCGAGGATGGAACTGCGACGGTTGGCGGTATGGTGGTGGTGGTGCTGGGGATCGTCAGAAGCAGAAGAGGTGGCGGGGATTGAGTGGCGGCGTTGCAAGCGGGAGAATGCCGCTTCGAATGTGTGCTTTTGAGAAGAAGAAGTTGAGGCGAGGGTTTTGTCTCGCTGGGATTGTGAGTGTCTGATTTGGCGGGCTACCTCGGCGGGGTTTTCTGCCGGCTTTTGACTGTGAGAATTCGTGGCGGCTCGTTTGTGCAGCTGGGCGATGAAGTCGTTGCTGCGCATTTGTTGCGCGGTGGTGGTGCGGGCGAACTGTTTGGCTGCTTCTTGGGGGATGTGGTGGTATTCAGTTGAGAACGCGGCGGTGCTGGTGTCGAGGGCTGGAATGGAGGATTTGCGGTGTCTTGAGGACGAGGATTTGTTGTTGTTGTTGTTGTTGTTGTTGTTGTTGACTTGCTCTGTTGATGATGATTCTTGTCTGCTGTGATGACGCCGGTCCCGGCTTCTAGAGGATTCACCACCATGTCCTCCCGAGTTGGATGCTGCTGCTGCTGCTGCTGCTGCTCTTCTTTTCCTTTCTGCGTGTGCTTTCTGTTCTGCTAGCACCTTCATGAGGCGTCTGGTGAGCTCCTCTGGATCGAGCTGGCCCTCGGGCACTTTGGATCTTGTTGATGGTTGCCTCATGTTTCCTATTCCTCCTACTCCTCCAAAGCGGGCAGCTCCGTGATAATGCTGCTCCCTGGCCAGACTCATCTCGAATTGCATTCCCCGCGCCTTGGATGGCCAAGGGGGGGCTCGGGGGCTTCTCAGGGAAGGAAGGGAAGAGGTTTCTCTCTGTGTGATGCAGAAGGGACTCCTACGATATTTCAATGTGGGAAACAAGCTCTCGGATGGCGTCGAAGGGCACCGGCTTTTCGTATCGGTTTATAAGAGAGTGGGCTTCTTAGTATCGCGCGTGATATGATCTGCGGGGTCGTGTAGTGGTTCTTGGCAGAGTCTGTTGGATATACGTTCTCCGTACCATCCACAGAAATTTGATGGGTGGGAGGAGACGGATGAAGTCTGTCTTAGACAGACATGCAAGAACGTCAATAAGGTCGCCAGGGACACACACGCGACGGTCCGGACTGACTGACACAGGAGGGGGAAAAAAGTCAGGTACGTAGACGATGTCACCTCGACTGGCACGTGGAGCGGGTATGTTGTTTTTGGGTTGATATCCTTTTGGCAGAGAGGCGACCGGAAGAGGGGGGAGGGGGGTACCACGGTAATATGTAGTGGGCACTTGTATGCATCTTTTGCTAGATACAGATTCAGAAACCGCCGGCAATGTCTCTTTTTCGCCCTTTTCGGCGACTCCTACCCCTGCATCGGACAATGGGGTGGTTGACGAGAGGGTCGGAACCAGGGCGAGCTGGAGTTTGGGGCCCCGGCTTTTACTTGATATTCTTCATGCTCCGTGGTAGCAGTTGTGGATTCCACGGTAGTATTACGGTTTCTTCATCGCAGCCAACAGGAGGACCACAACGAGAGGAAACCTGATCAGATGCCGAATTGGGTTTTCCTCAAGATCCTGGTCTGCCTGGAAAATGGCGGGCGCCTCCGTTGGAACTGAATGGTGTAGGTGTGGGTAGGGGCCCTCTCAAGACCGAACCTTTTTTTTTTTTTTTGGGTCATTTGACTTTTGGCTAACCAGGTTCACCAAACATGATGGATGAGGAGAAGGAAGATCCCATGCCCGTTGGCTGCGAAGGACATGTCCGAAGACGCAAGGAATTGAGTTTGTGATTTGCTCTTGCCTATGTCTGGCGCCCGCTCTTAGTGTAGGTCAAAATACGGCGATTGAGAGGCGAAGTCGGTTTATCCGCCATCAGCAGGACACACACACACACACACACACACACACACCCTTCCTTCCATCACGGCCTCCAGCTCCTTCCCCATCTCCCCATCTCCCCTCACCTCCCCTGCCTGACCCCCAGGTAGGTGCCCCAATTCCCCCAGTCTCTCGCTTGTTGGATTGCGTGGGGTTTCTGGTCTTGGCTGGGTTCTCTCAAAAAGTGATCGGATTTTGGTTGATGAACTTGAACTAGCGGTCTCGGCTTTTTGTTGGGGGGGGGGGGGCGTTTATCACAAAATATCAATAAACAAAACAAGAGCAAAACACTCAACTTGCATGAACTGTCCCTTTCTGGCCTCTGAAAAACACAAAAGACAAAACTTATAACCAAAGATACTACTCACGAGGACCACAAAGCTTGGAACACTTCCGGTATCTCCAACTCCGAGGGCGGATGGATGTGGGGCGGGCCCATGCCGGTCATTCCCACAAAAAAAGTGGCCCAAAGTTTGTTTGGACGGGTATTCCTTGTCATGTTTCCCTTCCCCAGATTTTTGTTTGTCAGTCGTTAACTAGCGTAGATACTGCTCAACAAAAACCTCCAACTCGCCCGAAACTAAGCAAAAAGTGATTCATGGATAGCGTCTTTGCCAAGATGATAACACTGCCGCCCACCTTCCCCCCTCGTGATCTTGAGGTTAGCGGCACGCACGACAAGCACACTACAGCCTTCAGGGACCAAACGAGTGGGCGGTGGCGCCATACGGTGTTGATCCCACCTTGCAGTGCCTCTGGTATGCATAAATCGGCGTTGTCCCTTTTTTGTTGTTCGGGAATCGGCCAAGTTGGTTTGTTTTTTTCGTTTTCAAGTTGGGTGGCTTTGGCGGTGGTGGATGACAGATGCAAGGCAGAGTCAGACTAGAATTCCCGAGGGGGGACGCCCTTCCTTGAAGATTATCAGCCGCAACAGCTCATCACCTCGGCCGGGAGTGGTGGCGTCAGACGTTGTCGCAGGTTGAGCCTCCTCTCATTGTTCGGCGGTTGACACCTCACATTCCCAACCACTTACCCAGACCTGTCGGTGAACCATGCGTGCCATGGTCCTTGACAATTTAGCCAGGCGCCTCTTGTTGGAACCGGAATTACAATGTTGGAGAGGAGCCAAGACGAGAGCTGCAATGTGACGCCGTTGTGGAAGGCTGAATGAAGGCGGGCGGCTGTTGCGAAAAGGGGCCTGTTTCCGGGCACAGACTTTTGGATCTTATCAGATGGCCATCGCCTCGATGTTAGAGACTTGTGACCCGGTCTGTTTGAAAGCCGTGCAAAAGTGTGTTCATACCATGTCATTCGGAGGCTCTTTTGTTTATTTTGGAGTCAAAAGAAGCCATAGAAGGCTTGCATATGTGGCTTGCTGCAGCTCTGTCAAGGCATCAAAGCTTCGTACACCTGGTGGCGGGTCGGAGGCAGTTGCAAACCAATGCTTGATTGCTCGGCCCGTTCCTCTATGCCACATGGTGAACCCCGACGGGACCGAGGAGGGGTTCTCTTGTAATAGCACAAAGAAAGTCAATCGATCTGCGAATTTTCAACATCGTCATCGTCGACGTGGATTGTTTATCTCAGCTCTCCGACCTGTAAGTGCCTGTGATCTATGATCTGATCTCTCCTGTGCTGCAGGGGCTAGGGACGGAGACACCGAGGCACAAAAGCAGCAACTGCCACACATTGTGAAAAGCACGGCTCTGCCAAGCCCAGGACAGTGACTCCAAAAAACCATAAACCCCTCCCTTCAAATGAAAGGGTCCTCAGACAGACTTCAAGATCACCAATCGAGAAACAGGCTCAACTTCCAAGTTCGGGACTGGCCGTTAGCTCTTCTCCACCGACACACGAGTGGACGTTGCCAAGAGCTGCCCGTCGGCGTGGGAAAGTGGAAAGTGGACAGCCACCGCGCATTTGTTTGCAACTTGCAACTTACACCTGGAACTGGAACCTGCAAGTCCCGTCCAGAGTGACAACCAGACCCTTGTTTGCGTGCGGCACTGGGGGGGAAAAGAAAGGGACAGCCTCGACCACACCAAGCAACTCAGGCTTCAACGCCAGCTGTGCCCTGGTCCTGCCGCCTCCCTTCTCACAACTCCTCCACTCACCAGGGAAGGAACCCCCGTCGATAGCTGCTGTAACGCCCTTGACGTTTGACGCCTCTCCTGTCAATGAACGCTTGACGCCATCAACCCAACCTTACCTGCCCGACCTTGCTCTGCCGACTGCCTACATACTTCGAATATCACCCGCGCGTTGCCGCATCCCGCCGATCCGCATTGCGAACAGACATCAGCAACACAACTGGCAAAGTGGTATGCCCTCCATATTTTTAATATTTCTTTGATCCCACCGCTATGTCGCGGTGTCCCCAACCCCAGAGAAAATGACGGCCCAGACTCATCAGCCCATACAATCAGACCGACGAGGAGGGGTCCCTCAGCAGCAGCTTGTATCTGCGCCGTCGTTTGCTGCCCCGCCGCCGCAAGATCCCTATCACCTCGATCCGCATCCGCATCCGAACACCGCCGAGCCTTCTGCCACCCCTGGGCTCGGACTCGGCGGGCCTCCCTTTCTCTCGCCAGCCCCATACGGTTCCGAAGGCACCTTCCTGCTCGCCGCCGACGAATTCCCTGCTGGCAACAATCGCGATTCCTTCGCTTCAATTCTCGACGATCCGTTTTTCCTTCGCTTTGCAAACACCCAGTTCCCGACGACAGAGATACAGGTTCCGACGACTGCAACTAATTCGAGCGTTGCTGACCGCAATGACGAGCGCGGCCAGTCGTGGATCCCTCCCAGGAAAGACTCTCTGAAGAACGATTTTGGACCAAAACCCTGGGTACGCAAGACGCTGATCGCAGGATCGTGGGATGTGGGATGCAAGACGCTGACTGTGGAACCTCAGCTCAACCATAGCAGAAAGAGCACCATGGAGTCCATCAATATCGCCATTATTGGCGCCGAGGGCGTGGGCAAGTCAACTTTTGTTGGACGATCACTTGGAGCCTCGGCGCCACCAAACAAAAATGTCACAGTGCTCCGATATGACCTTGATGGTAATCAATACCACGTAACACTCGTTGAGCTCGATCTTGAGGGTATCGAACTGGACCCCCGGCAGCCGATACAGTGGCCGAAACAAATAGGCGGACACATGGTACCCCGCATGGACGGCGCATTGATTCTGTACGATGTCACGGACAAGGAAACCGTACGAGAATTAGAAACAATCATGTGTGAGTGTTTGTTTTGGTTGTGCAGATTCCTCTGGGGTAAACAACATTCTTATTAATGACGTATGTGTAGCTGCTTTGGCCAATTCGTCTCTGCCAACCGTTCTCGCTGCCACAAAATGCGACACTCCTCCAGAAGAGCGCCAACTCGACATTGCCAGTGTTGCATCCAAATTTCGAGCTGCGGGTCACTACGAAACATCAATTGATTCGTCCCGTAGCACTCGTGATTGTCTGCAAGCCATGCTCAGAATAGCACTGGCAAGTCGCAGAGGTAAGGAGATTTGGCCATCCACAGGTCTGAGAAAAGGCTGACAGAATCTCAGGAGAGCAAGACAAACCTGAAGGGTCAATGCAGCGAAGGCGTGCTGCTTCGGCAGCAAATCTAGATGCACCTCAGGAGTTGATAAATGGCCGGCCAATCAGTCAGCACAGTAAGCACAGCAGAGCGAGTTCCGACCTCTCACTCCTGCGCGGTGTTCCGCCTTCTGGAGATGGTGGCTATTACCGGGGACCAGCCTCCAGGTCGCCGAGGATAGACTATCAATCTGCGGCACACCACAGCAATACGAATTTATCAGAGGACGGCGTCCCGCCATACCAAACAGTGTCAAGTCTGCTGCGCACTCCCGGCATCCGTCTGGATGGGGCCGAGTCATTCCTGGACGTATCAGAGTCGGATGGAGAATCTTACCGATATTCGGAGGACGTCCCAATATTACAACGAGGCGACGACAGCTTCCTGGACAGGCCGCCCAGGACAGCGGGCCTCAGGTTTGACGAACTGGTTGACAGATTGATCGCCCCAAAACTGAACAAAGCGGATCATAACTTTGCCGATGTCTTTTTATGCCTCTATCGAAAATTCGCGGCACCAAGCCAGCTTTTAACAGCAATACGTGCCCGGTTGGATCAAATGAGAGATGACAGGACGATACAGTACCTGCTCAAGGTTGAGGCTCAAGCTCGTACGGTCGAAGCGGTCGCAAAATGGGTGTCGCTGTATCCTGGAGACTTTGCCAGACCAGCGACACGAAGAAGTCTGGAAGAGCTCATCAGACAATTGTCAATAGAACCGATGTTTGTTGCGGCTGCCCATCAAATGAGACTTCATTTGGAGCAAAATGTTACTGAGGACGACGACACGGGCTGGGAAAGGTCTGACCCTTTGGATGATGGGGACGTCTTTGATCGCTTGGGCAAACGACGAAGTATATTGGCAGGGTCAGTTAGCTCTCTCATGTTGGATGACCCGAGTGCGCCGAGTCCAAGACGTCCATCACAAAGCTCCGAAATGTCAGGTCCGGACACGCATGGGAGCCGCGGGCAGGCGAGACAGCAGTATCACTCCTTCGAGGATTACGAGCGTGAAGCCGCCACACTCGTCCCAATACCCCGGATACCAATGGATAAGCGGTGCTACCAGATGTTCATGGATGCCGACCCGGATGCGATAGCCGACGAGATTACGCGCATGGACTGGGTCATGTTCAGCTCGATCCGGATCCGTGACCTGGTTCGGCACGTCAGCTTGTCACAAGAGCAGAAGGAAAAGTGCCGTGGTTTAAAAAATGTCAACCGCATGGTCTCGCACTTTAATCACATCGCCAAGTGGGTGTCCAACATGGTCCTGATCCGCGACAAGGCCAAGCACCGGGCCCCGTGTCTTGAAAAGTTTATGGTTATTGCGCACAAGCTCCGTCAGCTCAACAACTATAACGGTTTGGCTGCGGTATTGGCGGGTATTAATGGCACTGCTATTCATAGACTTTCGCAGACTCGAGCGCTCGTCTCGGGGGATGTGGGGAAGCGGTTCGCCCGTTTGGTTTTGTTGATGGGCACCCAAAAGAGTCATTTTGCTTACCGGCTTGCGTGGGAGAACTCGCCGCTGCCTAGGATCCCGTTTGTGCCGCTTCATCGACGAGACTTGGTCTCGGCTGAAGAAGGGAGCAAGACGTTTGTGGGGCCAAATGGTGATCAGATTAACTGGAAGAAGTTTGAAGTTTTGGGTGAGGTTCTGTTGCCTTTGATGAAGAGTCAGGGACAGCCTTATCCGAACCTGCATAGGCATGAGTTGAATAAGGGCCTGATTTTGAATTGCCAGATGCCGACTGATGAAGAGGTATGTTGCTTTTGTTTATCTGCATTTTATGGCGGGATGGCATGCTGACCTGTGTGTGATATAGGACATCTACCAGCGCAGTGTACACGTTGAGCCTGGCACCATGGGAGGCGGGTCGGAATCAAGTACGAGGAAGAAGTTTGCCTGGTTAGCAAAGTAGCGCGAGCAGCCACAGCGAACTGGGAGGTCCTTGTCGATGCCGACTGCAAGCCCGTGGTCTCTGATGGCCGAGGACCTGAAGCCGCGGAGCACTTCGGTGGAGCACTCGGAGGAGCCCCAGCAGCTCAGGCCAAAGCCATCTTGGTCGTCGTCGGGAGGGCGCAAGTCAAAGTCATCACTGGGGGAGAAGGAAAGAAAGTCTTTGGAGAAGAGTTCCCTATCCTTGAAGACTCCGGAAAAGAAGAGGTTTAGTGGGAGGCTGTTGGGTTCGTCGGAGAGAGAGGAGGGGGGCCAGCAGCAAGAGCAAGAGCAACAGACTCGGGCTCAGGCTCGTTCTCCTCATCCCCCTCCGATACCGAGGTGGATGAATGGGGCATTAATGGGAGCTGGCGTTGGTATGGGAGCGGCTGGGAGGTTCGCGCTTAATGTTACGAGGAATGGTGGGATGCTTTGATGCATAGTAAAGTAATCTTTTGAGGATTTTGTGGCTTTTTTTTTTCTTTCTTTTTTTCCCCCTGCTCTTTAGGAGAGCCATGGTCTGTTATTTATGTTTTTGAGTGTTGTTGGGGGGGAAAGACGAGCCATTTTTGTGTGTGTGTACTATGTGCGCGTCTGCGTGTTATAAAAATCTTGTGAGCACCGGTGTTGCTTTTTTTCCCTTTTTTGACATTGGGAGCAATTGTGAGGAATATTAGGGAAGCAAAGTAAAGCAAAGCCAAAGTCAAAGTAAAAGTAAAAGTCAAAATTGACTGTTTTATGAGAGGGCGGCGCCTATCTAAATTCTTCTCTTTCTTTTTTTTTTTTTTTCTTTCTTTTTTTTTTTTTTTTTTTTTTTTAAACAACACAAGTTATGTTATGTGATGAAATAAGCTGACGAGATTTTTCTTTTCTTCTTCCTCGTGAGAGAGAGATTTCTTCTACCGTTTCTCTTCGATGATGATAATGATGATGATGCCGCCGTCGAGGGAAGAAGAAATGTTGTCGAAAATAAGTTGAGTGAGTTCATGAAACGTGTGCATCGCAATGTATACATATACTTGATTACGTGGTGAGCTAGCTGCTCGACACTTTGCTTTTGCGTGTGACGGGTATTTCAAGTTCATATCACGTTGTCCCCAAACGACATGACAGACCATATTTGCACCTTGATTTTCTCTCCCAGGCAAACAGAAAGACAAATCGCACAACCCTAAATTGTTTATCTCCGTAATTTGGGTAGGGCCAAGTAACACATACAGATCGTTTTTATTGATTTCCTTTTATTATATTTTAACTCGTTTTCCCCGGAAGCAGTAAAAGCCCGGGGTGCAGCTAGAGAGGCATATCAGTACCGGCCAAGGACGTTCGACCTTACTCTATTAGAACGACAAAACCAAG
>MU858844.1:322320-367832 GCA_033297175.1 Cladorrhinum sp. PSN332 | reverse complement strand
ACAACAACAACAACAACAACAACAACAACAACAACAACAACAACAACAACAACAACAACAACAACAACAACAACAACAACAACAACAACAACAACTGCTACGGTAGCACTACCTCGCAGATAGCATGGAATATAGCCTTGATCGCTCGACAAGAAGTGGTCAAGATGATGATGAACAAATTGTTTGTCTGGATATCGAAGAGGGCCTCGAAACACAGCGATATATCCAGGCAAATCGAGCAAGTAGTTACAGGTCAGACGGTCACAAAGAATCGAAAAAATATATATAAAAAAAAATCAGCTTCTAATAAGTCGACTGCCAAAAAGGCCGAAAAGGATGACACGGCAATCTGATCTCTCAAACCAGATAATTAGATGAAGAACGACTTATTGTAGATGGACAGACAATCTGACATTACGACGCTGCAACCAACCCTGCACAGCAAACCGGGGGGACAATATATCCGGCGATGCATCTTGCATCTCGCATCTCTCAAAATGCTGATCAAAAGATAGATGGATGCAAGATGAGGAGTAAGCAGAGCCCAAAACGAAGCCATCGTGAAAAAGCCTCATCACATTCTCTCACCTCCCCTCCCCTCCCCACCTTTGGGTGGATGACAAAGGGGGGGAGGAGTAATACCCTCGCAGATTCACGGACTGATAAACCATCTCGGCCCCGCCTGAGCTCCTTCAGAACAAGCTCCGACTGGACGCCACACCGGTGCTCGACGAAGCACAAGCCAGTCAAAAAAATGAGCCGCTGAACCTTGGAGGCGTTCAGAGTTAACCCGCTCAAGTTAATCGTACCTGCATGTGTTCTAATCCCCCCCCCAAAAAAAATCGCTAAAGAAATGGGGGGTATATAAATGTAACCTGAAAACACCCGGTGGTGTCCCGATCGCGGCTCCGTAGCGAACCCCCTCACCTTAACCACTTCGCAACCTCAGACACCAAAACGTTAGAGACATCAATCTGATAACCGCCAAAATGCCATCGTCACCCATAACCCTCGACCGTGACTATCAAGCCGCCATAGCCCCCTACGCAGGCTACGTCCCTCCCATCCCCTCTGACGCCCGCTCCCTCCGTCTCCAAAACGACATGGCGATCCAAGCAGTCCTCTCCGCCTTCCCAGAGCCCGAAAACGACGTCACCGAAACCGCAATCCCTTACAGCGCCTCAGGCGCCCAACTGCAGCTCCACAAATTCGTCCCGTCAGGTCACAAACCCGGCGGCGGATGCATCCTCTACATCCACGGCGGCGGTCTCGTCTCCGGTTCTGTCCCGCTCTTCAGGAAAGACATAATCCGGTACGCGTTCGAGACCCGCCTTCCAATCTACGCCCCAGCGTACCGTTTGGCGCCGGAGCATCCGTTCCCTGCTGCGCTTGAGGACGTATACGCGGCGTTGGAGTACTTGCGTGATAACTCTCACGACGAAGGGATCGACGCCTCCAAAATAGCAATCATGGGCATTAGTGCCGGTGGCGGAATTGCGGCAGGCGTGGCGCTCATGGCTCGTGATAAGGGGTTCTCGCCACAGATCAGGAAGTTGGTCCTGATCTATCCCATGCTGGACGACCGAACGAAACTGGGAGCCGACCACCCACTGAACGAGCACTTGACGTGGACGGTGAAGAAGAATGAGATTGGTTGGGGTTCGTATCTGGGGAACGACGGAAAGGAGGTGTCAGAGTACGCAGCTCCGGCTAGAGCAAAGGACGTGAGCGGATTGCCAAACACGTATATCGACGTTGGAGGCGTGGATTTGTTCAAAGACGAGGCGATGGCTTTTGCGGCCAGATTGGTAGCTGCGGATGTCGAGACGGAGTTTCATTTGTATCCCGGAGTTCCGCATGGGTGGGAGTGGGTGTCTGCTACGGCGCCCGTGACGAAGAAGGCGGTGCAGAATCGGGTTTGGGCTTTGACTGATCTGTAAGAAGAGGGGTAAATGTAAAGATGCGCTTGAATGCAATTTGGCTGGTAAAACATGTACATCTCATCTTATGCCTGTATCTCCGAGGAGAAATTGGGCATATGCTTGAATGGCGTCTCGGAGTGTGCGGCCAAACTTGCCCTGCCAAAAGTGCGAGGCGGTTGAGACTTCGTGGGCACGGAACTGTGAATCTGTGATGGCCTCCAGCCGAGATGCCCACTGTCGTAGTTTGCGTGCCGATACAAAGTTATCGCGATCTCCATAAATGGCCAGGGTAGGGTTCTGGACGAGTTTGGTCTCTGTCTCAGCTGAGACTGGCTGCACGGTCTGGATAGCATCTCCTCCAGAAGAAGCCTTATTCCTAGCTGGGAGTTGATTCCACAACTTCTTAGCCATGCTTGACAGAGGAGTCGGAAACGACATTGTGGTTAGGTTTCTGACGACACCCTGTAAAGGGGAGACCAGCAAATATGCTGGCCGATAAACAGTCAGGTTTGGTACCGCATGCAAGTGATCGACCACTGCACCATTTCCGCGAGATGCAGGCTTCTGGCCCTTCTTGGTCTTTGCCATGAGCTCCTCAATACCGTGGCGGATCTTCTCCTCCAGGTCTGCCGAAAATGGACGATGTGACTCGTGGCTTTTGCGGTTGCTCTCATCACCACCAACGCGCAGGTTGAGGGATTTTCGAGGCGAAGGAGGAGCCTGGCGGTCGATGGCAGCTGCTCTGGCGCTTGCCAACGCCGTGTTTTGCATGTCTGCGAGATGCTCCGCACGTAGTCGAATCTCAGCAGCCGGAGAACCACATACAGGAGCTTCAAAGCCGGCAAGGATCGTCCCGAGATACGGCAGCTGAGTGGTCACCATGGACCCGTACGAATATCCACCAAGGAGCATGACTGGAAGCTCTTCGGCTAGGTTCGGTGTGGGAGGATGTATCTGGATCTTGGCCGGGCTCTCGCCATCAAGCTCGAACTCATCCTCTCGGGGCGCCGACTCAGTCCGTCGAAGGGTGATTCGCCGAGACGGGTCTAAGAAGTGGACATAATGGGCGAGAAAGCCGACAACGGACATGTAATCTGCTCGCTCAGCCTTTGAAGTCCATGAAGTTCTACCCGCCGAGCCATGAGAGCCTCTACACGCTTGCATTAGAATATCAGACCAGGGGGTGATGGTAAGGCATCGCAGACCTGAAGTTAAAGGTCGCGACGAGAAACCCCATACGCAACAGCGCTTCCGCCGCGATATTGACAACTAAATCGTCATAAGAGCCACCGAATGGGCCATATGGATGAGCAAAGACAGCCGCATGTTTCCGCCACGGTGGTGCGTTGGGAGATGCTTTTAAAGATTCGGGATGGTAGACGCGACAGTCAATCGGGATGCCGTCGTGGATGCTTGGCACCGTGAAGGTGATGCTTGGTTCTGGTAACATCTTTTGTGGTTGGACAAAATTTCCCTGGATTTTCTGCCAGATTTACGCAATAATATGGCCGTCTACCAGACCGGAGTTTGTCGTACAATCATGATCCCGTCTCCGTTGGAACATTAAAAAGTCGAAGGCATACACGTAGTCTTGGTTCACCACTCAATGTTGGATGTTGGGACCGAAGACAGCTCAAGCTTTTTCTCAAAATCTTGGTGGATCTCTCGGCGCCTTTTGGACCGACGAATCACACACAGCACGTTTAACAACGCATCCCTGCTTGCAAATTAGACAAGAGTCAGCTCATCTTTGCCTTTTTTCTTCCGAACAGATCAAATCAAAGACAATTCTGCTTTTTCCAATATTGATGTTCAGGAACTGGATACTCCGGCCGAAACCTCAAAATGGATCTCGATCCTCTCCAAAAACCTGACGACGCTATTTGCATCTCGAGTGCCCGGCACTGCGGCTTTACTGTGGCACTTGATCAGAGCCCAACAGTTGGGTGGATATGGATGCAGGGCAAGAGAGCGGTGAAGTTACCCCAGATTTAACCCCTGCAGGGACACCCCGCCATTGATGCATCCTGACATGTGAAGGCGATCTTGGCATACGAACTCCTCCTTGTCGATCTCAGCTCGAAGATCAGATTCCGCAAAAGACTGACTCGGATCTTGAGCAAACCCCGTTTTTGATGGTTTTTGAACGTGACAGGCCGGGCCTTGGAGAACTGACTCGGGACGCAAATCTCGCCCCAAATGCAGGATGGGAAAGGGGTCGATACTTTCTGCCGTTTAAGCGATGGTAACCCACGCGGCCATGTCACCTTTCTTCGCTCCGATCGAGGGTTTGTTTCGGGTTGCCTTTCTCGGCGACACATCAAAGAGGGCATCTTTGGAAGTGGTTGAGGTCATCTCACAGACAGAATGTAACCTCTTTGCGTTCGAGTGCCGAAGAATACAACTCAGATCTGCTTGCTGACCACGGTCACATATCTAAAAACTGGCTCTGAATGATAATCACAGGTCAAAACAAGAAGAAGACAATTGATTCCATGCACATGAAAGAAAGCTGGAACCTGACGAAGGATGTTGATTGGTTAGTGGGGCGGGCCGCTGACACCCCGGAAAATACACAGGTTGGGGTCAGCTGCGCTTCCCCACGCTGTGCCCTTTGTTGCTCTGCATTTCCGCTGAAGCCGCGACGTTTCTCATTGGAGCGCCCCGCCATTTCTGATCCCTGTTCGTTCAACAACATTCCCATTGAGAGCCCGAGACACATTGGGAACCTCGTCAGGTGCCCGTGGCCTTTCGTCCTACGTTGCCCAAAATGACCACGCATACACCTCCTGATTCTTCCCTACTGCCCTTGCGCTTATTATTGTTAACCACAAACATGATTTATATTTCTGCCTCATCCAAGGTATCCTAAAACTTACCTACTCAAAAACCGACAACCCGTTGTGCCTCCGTTCCATATTCCGTCTTCCCAACCATCCAACGCTACGTCACATGCCGTAAACCACGACAATACCATACCCGTTAGTGTCGGCCGTGCGTGTGGAATCCCAACGGCACCTGAACCCTGAATAACGACCCCATCCTTCGCGATCCTTTCCCTGGTTGGCCGTCGCAGAAGATCTCCGAATCTCTTCCTCATCTGCTGGCCACCTCCCAAATCTCCGCAATGACGCAGCTGTTCGTCCACGGACCTCCCATCATCCGAGTTAACAGTGGTGGCGATGATGGCAAGCTCAAAGCATCGAAGAAGCCCGAGCCTCTGAAACTCAAACATCGAAAGTCTCAGACGCACATGCACGCTCCCATCCAACCGCTGTCCAAGATCCTTCGACATGCCGGTAATCTCGTGCTTTCATGGCGAGATGGACTTAACGAGTCGGAACGAGAGGATAAACGGCGGCTCGAGGAGACGATGCAGATTCTAGCAGCGCGCATGCATAATGTGAGTAAATTGAGAGGCCGGGCTTGGAAAGGGGCTTACTTGCGACTAATACTCGTCCACCACAGGCGACGTCGATGGCGGAATGGGAAGCAGCAGCTAAGGAACTGGATACCCTGGAGGGAAATGACGAATGGAAACTTGACGATACGAGCGGAGACTACGCGCCCAATTTGATCAAGGCGAAATTGAAAGAACTGGATACTGCGAGGACGAATTGCGACATCGGCGAGATGATGTACCTCATACGAACGGCTTTATCACGAGACCTCGGGGGCATGGGAAACATCGACCTCTATCGCCACTCGTACATCGGGACCAAGAAATTGATCGAGCGCTATGTCGATTCCGCCGTCAAGACGATTGAGGACCTTGTTGAGAAGAGCGCCTACTCAATACCGACGGGCATGGAATCCAAGGACCTTCTTGAGGGAATGCTCTACGCGAGGCAAAGCTTCGGCAGGAGCGCGTTGCTCTTGAGCGGCGGAGCGACCTTTGGCATGTCACATATCGGTGTGCTCAAGGCGTTGTACGAACAAAGGCTGCTTCCTCGAATCATCTCCGGAGCTTCAGCTGGGTCCATTGTGTGCTCGGTTCTCTGTACTAGGAAGGACGAAGAGATCCCAGCTTTGGTCGAGGCGTTCCCGTATGGTGACTTGCGTGTGTTCGAGAACGAGGGCGATGGTGTTGCGGACAACCTCCGGCGGCTCTTGACGGAAGGGAGCTGGGCCGACATCTCGAATCTGACGAGAGTAATGAGAAGTTGGCTTGGTGATGTGACGTTCCAGGAGGCCTACAATCGGACACGGAGGGTATGCAACATTTGTGTTTCGTCCGCGTCTATTTACGAGCTACCTCGACTGCTCAACTACATCACCGCCCCCAACGTCATGATCTGGTCAGCAGTAGCGGCCTCCTGCTCAGTCCCGCTAGTCTTCCAAGCGGCAACCTTGCTTGTAAAGGATCCAGTCACTGGTGCCCACGTACCATGGAACCCGACACCCCAGCATTGGATCGACGGATCCGTCGACAACGATCTCCCGATGACCCGCCTTGCCGAGATGTTTAACGTCAACCACTTCATTGTCTCGCAAGTCAATCCCCATGTCGTCCCTTTCCTCGCCAAGGACGATCGCCTCTATCCCGCAACCACGCCCGGCAAACTGCGACAGCAAAAGGCTTCCCAGGACAACAATGAGTGGCTGTATACACTGACAGCCCTGGCCAAGGATGAGACGCTGCACAGACTGCAGTTCCTGACGGAGCTGGGCGTCTTTCCCAATTTGTTCACCAAGTTGCGATGCATCCTGAGTCAAAAGTACTCTGGCGACATCACGATCCTCCCCGAGATTGCCGTACAAGATCTCCCGCTTATTCTTAAGAATCCTACGCCGGACTTCATGATGCGGAATTGTATCATCGGCGAGAGAGCAACATGGCCCAAACTCAGTCGAATCCGTGACAGGTTGGCCATTGAACTGGCCTTGGATCACGCAGTCCATACCTTGAGGGCTCGGGTTGTCTTTAGTAAGAGTCAAGTTGATCTCCGGCGTATGGCTGCCAATTCCGAACCTCAAGTTTACAGAGGGAGCTTCCACAACAGGAGGACAAGTGTTGAGGCTACGACCCCAGGTGTTGCCCGTCCGACTTGTTGCGTTTACCGACCATCCTGGGGAGAAGGAGCACCGGATGAGAAACCATATAGACGGCGCAGAAGCTCCGGAGGTAGCATTCAGCTTCTTGCTGCCAGACACAAGATGGCTTTCCAGGATATGGATTCTGATATCACTGATGATCAGTCCGAGGAAGAGGAAAGGTTGGAGATGAACTTTAGAAGAGGAAGTCGAGCTGTTCGAACCTCTGTCAATCGGCCCATCAACAGCAAGCCCCGGCTTAAGCGCGCTAGTAGAAGTCACAGCCAACTGCACGCCGGTATGCCGATTCTGGATTATCACTTGAGTCAAATGCATCAGCATCACTTGCCGAACTTTGACTTTTCCAAACCGATGTCGCCGCCTCCTCAGACCGGGCACGATTCTGCGGTTGGGATGGATGATAACAGTGCGGTTGAGGACATCAAGGGCGTTTCTTTGATGGATCGTACCCCGCCTGTGGATATTACTATTACTTCTTGTTCGCCGCCGCCGCCGGAAGGGGAGGAGGAGGAGGAGGAGGAGGATGATGATGATGATGCTGGTAGTGGTGTGCATCATTCGGATGCGGATGTGGACAGCGATTCTGATCCGTATCATTATCATGGGGATAGAGATAGGTTGCCTTCTAAGGAGTTGTCGCCTAGGACTACGCAGAAGGGAGGGGTTTTGCCGAGGGTTGGTAGGCAGGGGGAGGCCATTCTTGGGCTTGGGGTAGGGGTTTGTGAGGAGGAGGAGCCGTCGCCTAGGTCTAAGCAGGGGCAGTTTGCTGCTCCGGCTCCGGCTCAACACGCAGAGTTGAAGCCTGTCGGTCTTCAGGAGGAACCCTCGCCTAGGACTCAACAGAGGAGGTTTTGATACATATGCTCTAGGAGTATCATGGCGTTTGTTTGAAGGAAGGGGTGAATGAAGAAGGAAAAGTCAGGCTTGTCGTTTTTGGCGTAACCGACTTGATGGGGGGTTGGAGAGAGCAAAAATCAGGAATGATATCCGATGGAACTGGAGTGGAAAGGATATATATATATATATATACCACTTGGGCGCAGACAGGGCAGGGAAATTTTAAGTTGGATATAACGATACATACACAGCTTTTGGGTTATTTAATTTTCCTCTTGTGTCGTTGTTTCATATATATCCTTCCCTTGTGCCAGCCCGAGGAGTTCAACAACAATAGGTCATCATATCATCGTCATCATCATCATCATCATCATCATGAATCATCATGATGAATTATGTATGGGGAAAACAACACAGCACACTTGATTGGTATTCCTGCGCTCGCTTAACAACTACATACATACAACCCTTACTATGTACTTACTTCACAATCTCCTCTCTAGGTTAAACAAGCTCATTCACTTCTCTAGCCTGCTCAAACACTTCTTACAACTTAAAACTGACCGACCACAGCAGGGTCATCAAGAACAGGTTTACATCACCTCAACCACCCGCTTGTTTACTTCTTCATCGCACCACCGGGCATCTTGACCATCCCTGTTATCATCATTGTCAGCAACCACAGAACCCATCATTACTATTATTCTTCCCCAGTTTGGGGGGTCGGGGGGAGAAGGAAAAGAAAGAAAGAAGAAGAAAAACTCACAGTTATCAATATCCTCCTTGACAATCTTATTAACCCCGCACTTGTTCATGGCGGCAACGGCCTGAGACTTGAGCGGTCTGCCGTTCTCGCAGGCATTAAACATGCAGCTCGAATCCATGGCCCTCTGCAGCGAGTCGCCCTTCCACCCGAAAAGGTAATCGGCGTGTGTCCCGTACCCCTTGTCGTCTCCGTAGCTGAGCGTGAAGGGCTGGGACCCGTCCTTGGGCCACATGTTGGCGAACTGGGCCGTGTCCCACAGAGTCTCGTAGGCCACCTGGGGCATGCGGACCGGGTGGGAGGCAGGGCAGGGCCCGCCGTTTTGGAAGGCTCCTTTGCTTGTGTCGTACATGTGCTGGCGAACGATGGGGTATTAGTATCAGAATGGTTGGGAGAGGCGAAAAAGAGGTGAGAGGGGGAGAGAGGGAGACAAACAGATTGATGGTCGGGTGAATCGAGATTCTTGCCGTCCCAGCAGGCGGGGAAATGGTGAACGGTCATGATGCCGCCCCTGCAAGGCTTGGTAGGGAAGTCTGGAAGCTCGGGGAAGCGGGTTCCCTTGTTTTCCAGACAGACGTAGCGCAGGCCGACGTTCGACTGGGCCTTGTCGCGGCTGTTGGTGGTCGGGTTGCCAACTACCATGCGGAAGCCCTATATCCAAACAAAGAGAAGAAAAAATCAGTCAGTAAGGTGTTTCAAGAAAAAGGAGTGATGATGATGATGATGATGATGATGATGATGATGATCTGAGACTGAGTTGCAAACTGACAGGCTTGAAAGAAGTAATCTTCTTGTTCCCGTTGGAGTTAAAGTCCTGCTGGGTGTAGTAAACGGTCATGCCGCCGTTGATTCCATTAGGCAGCGCAGTGTTTTGCATGATGGGGACGCGCTTGTAGGTGCCGTTGGGGTGCTTGAAGAACATGACGGCGGTCCAGTAGTTTGAGAAATCTTCGGAAAACGTGCAGGTTGTGCAGGTTCCTTGCTCGCCGACATCCCCACTCATGCTCGCGTTGAAGGCGTTGCCGCCTACGATTTGGTGCAAGTGGGCAGAGGGAAGCGCACCGGGCTCCACGAGGGGGTCGAGACGCTGGATGGTCAGAGTCGAACATCCGAAGCGCAGGGCGGCCTGGGAGGACCCGACGAGGGCGGAGATGGTGAGCCACTTCATTGTTTCTCGGTCAGCCTTGTGGAAGAGAAAAGAGTTGGTTGAGGGAAGAGGGCGAAAAAGGGGAACATGATGGGAGCAGCCTGAGCTGCGGCCCTTCATATATACCATGTGCTTGCTTGCCTTCCCTCCCTCCCCCGTCCCCCCTTTTCCTAAGTCACCACTATACAGCAGATATACAATCTATGTGCCGTTCTACCACCTACTTGCCGTGTTTTGTATCTACAGACGAAAAAGACGCCAGGATGGGCTGGGGCGCTAAATATCCAGAAATTTGCCCGTCATCTATTTAAATGCGGGGGTGACACTGTCAAGCCCTGGAACGCTGGCCGGCATATCTCAGCAGACCAATAGGTTCTGTCCGGTATCCGAATCGGGATCATTGTTCATCAATACACCAACCAGTAAGGGACGACTTCATCTTCGGCTTTTGCCAAAACACATGGCAATCGACATCTGCCGGCCTTGCCTGCCGCTTGGGGCAAGGATGTTCAACGTCACATTTCAGTTGTTTCAACAATACTGAGCCTCTCGGAGCAACCGAGCCCCGTGGCCAAGTCAATTTGAGTTTCTGTAAACTTGAATTTTCGCCCAGTCTCGGTTGCTTTGATCGGTTGCTGATGTCGGACAGTGACCAGACGGCAGAAATGCCAAGTCTTCCCCGTGGATCAGGTACCGACGACGTTTTTGGGAGATTTTGACCGGGTAAAAGGTGATGTAGGTAGGGCGAGGAATATTGACACAATTCCCCACGATCGAATCGAGCATGCATGATAAGGTCGTCTCAGGGAATGAGCCTGGCTGGGCTAGATCGTGAGATGAATAAGCGAGTCTGCTGGGTGATGCAGTAAAGTTGTAGCCGAGATAGCCAAGTTCAACGTACCAAATGTGTCAGTTGCTTAGCGAAAGAGGAAATTCAATCATACCTTGATCAGGTGCTCAAGTAATCCCCGGTGGGGCGATGTACATACATGCACGTTCAGCCCGTTGAAAGTTTGTTTGTGAAGAGCAGGAGGTTGGTCCAAGTTCTTCGCTAGCCTTGGTGCTGCTACCAATATCAGCAGGACACTCGGTTGAATCAAGACTAAGCACAGGAGGTCACATCTTCTGTTGGCATCCATTGAACCTGATGAACCCATCATGTCGCGCCATCACGTTGACCCCTAACCCTCTGCCCCTACTCCTACTGCGCCGCTCGCCAAGGGCTGTTAGGATCTTGTGCGGGTATTGCAATCTTACATGATCCCTCAGAGCCCAACATCCAAACCTCCAGAGCCGCACACAGTGCTCCTTTCTTTCTTCTGCAGTAATGACCAAACTCGAAATGACGAGCACAACCGACCCCCACAAGCTCTGCATCTTCTGCCGTGAACTCGAGCCAGTCTTGGGTCCTTGCCCAACGCTCCAATTCTTGGACCTCTCCATCTTTGACTCAGGCCGCCCTCTGGCCCATCCTTCCCTCTTAATCCCGCTCAGCCCATCAGATACCCGCCTTTTGAGATCTCTCGGGGCTCAAGATTCAACTCTTTGTGCCGCGTTGCGAGCCGTATACCCCGACTCTCCTCTCGGCCTACTCCTCCCCTCCCGCCCCTGATGCTCCCTTTGGCAGCATAGAATGGTTCAACAAGACTACTGCCTGGAAGAACGCTCACGCGCTCCCGTTCGGCAACACTGACAGCCCTTTATCTTCCTTAATCCTCGTCCCGTCTTGTCCACTCTGTCGACTCATCTACCGCATCTTTCCTCGCCCTCAAAAGACAGAGAAGGGTATCGTGTGTTTTGACCCAACAGACACTCAGACAATACTGGTTCCTTTCCGTGGATATGAAAGAAACAATGGCTGGGAAGGGTCTCCACCCGACGCAGTAAAGGATTGGGCCGTCTTGTTTGGAGTGGAGAGCCGGTATGAGCGCATGGATGCCATGCTTTGGAACGAAGGACCCGGCTTTGGTGGCGAGGCGACCTACAGTCAAACCAAGATGGAGGGTGAAGCAATCGCTTTGCGCCCAGGAAAGGGATTTGAAGGCCCCAAAGAATATGCTGCCAAGGTGGTTCCGGGCATGGTAGACTACAAAGGGGCGAGGAAGGCCGTGGATTATTGCTTGCAGAATCATGGAAAGAGTTGTGGGGTCGTCAGGGACGAGAAGTTGAGGACTGCAAGAATGCTCGATGTGATTGAAAGGAAGACGGTGGATTGTCCGGAAAACTGTGATTACGCTGCCCTGAGTTATGTTTGGGGTGGCGTGATGCCCGCTGAAGGGGCGTTGGAGAAGGGGACTCTGCCGCAGACTATTAAGGACGCCATTACTGCCACGCGAGAGATAGGTTAGAGATATCTCTAGGTGAGTGACTTTCCCGGCTGATTTGATGGTTCAAGAACTGACAATTGGTAGATTGACGCCCTGTGTATTGATCAGACACAGAACCAACCCCCAGAAGTGGCAGCTTTGAAGCAGCAGCAACTTGAGATGATGGATCTGATTTACCAGTGCGCCACTGTTGTGATCGTGGCCCTTGCCCGTAACGACTCCAATGCTGGGTTGCCTGGCGTATCAAACCCACGAGCCTTACAAATCGAAGAGGCAGTTGGCGGCCATATGCTCTTTACAGTGCCTCCGGATATTATGCTGAAGAGGTCGGAGTGTATCTGGGAAACTCGTGCATGGACCTTCCAAGAAGCCATGCTGGGGAGACGGTACCTCCACTTCTCGGACAATCAACTCCAATTCTCATGTCTGAGACACAACATCTCAGAAGGCGATGACGAGACCTCGGTCCCTGATACTCAACTAACCAAACAAGATGTCGGGCCGTTGTCACGATTTACCGACCTGTCAGACATGACAGCAAAACCGACACCTGAGGAGCTGGCAGCCAATGCTTTTCTTTTCATGACGTTCTTGCGAGAATATACAACACGCCGTCTGACATACGCCGGAGATTCGCTGAATGGATTCCTCAGCGTTGTTTCCGTATTTCAGAAACGCCTGTTTCCGGGAGGATTTTTCTGGGGACTTCCAATGGCCGATTATCCACGGCTGCTTGGATGGTTTCATGACAGGTCCGTCGGATACTCGCCGAGGCGACACGATTTCCCCTCGTGGAGTTGGTGTGGCTGGGAAGAACAGCCATCTACCCCAACAGATTGATTGAAGAGCCGGTCCAAGAGAACTCGGAGGGAGACATGATTCTCGAGCTGGCCGCTGTTGAATGGAAAGAGCTCATGGTGAAAGCCTGGGTGGTGACTCTCGATGTTCAAGTGGTCCCTTTTGCCTCGGTGTACGTTGACGGCGAGATGATTGGAACCCTCACCGAACGGAACCTGTTTCCTCATCAGACCACGCTCGCGACCGGAAAACATAGCTGCATGGTGCTTGAAAGGGTCAAATCGAAGGGTAGGAAGAAACAGACGGTCTACATGTAGATTTTGGCATTCCGAGGTGAGGGTAGCGATGAGGTCGCCGAACGTTGGACGATGGTGACATTCACCTGTGACGTTGATTTTTACCGATTGAATCCCGAACAGAAGCTTGTCACATTGGTGTAGGTGTGTAGGTAATGTACAAATACGCACCGTACTTGTCCCAAAATGGCCAAGAAGTCCAACGAGATGAAAAATGAATTTTTGTTGGATATTCGTAACATGGACTGCATTGAATCGATCGATAAGACCATTGTCAACTGCGGGGTAGCCCCTAAGACGGAAGGAGCCCCCCGATAAGGCATCGTGAAGCTAACGTCGGGAAGGTGGGGGTTTGGCGGGAATACTCCCCACATCAAACTCACCTTTGCACAGCATTCCCCGCCGATTACACTCGCAAACTATTGAAAATGTTATCTTTTGTTCTGCTGCAAACCTGGACAAGAACTTGGTTGAATTCCTGTGTCCACTGTCCATGTGATGACCCAAAGAGACGGATTTTCCAGATATCCCGAAGAACCACTCGAGGTTACCTTGACGGTAACATGTAAGCTGATTTTATTCTATACCCGTAATGATAGCGCCGGCAGTTCAACGTTTGATTGGGCCTGTCAGCTCTTGGCTCCCATTCTTCCCTGTGGCACTCCTCTATTCGGGGACCATTCCCGTATCCCGTATCTCACCCAGAGACCCACCAACAGTCCCAATTACAACTACACCATTATCGTCGGTGACCACTATTTTCTGACCTGGGGTGTCGGGGTCCCTCTGATTGGACCGCATGGGGCTCCGTAAGAAGCCGAGGGAGCTTCCGTCATGTCGATAACGATAGAGGATTCAAAGACGACAACAGCCCATGACGTACTGAGAATCCCGGCCATGGGTGTATATATCAAGCATCACCCAGCCGTCATCATGGCCAACAACAGAATTCAAGCAAGCAACGGCTTTCAACCGCCCAGAGTCTCTCGCCATGGGTCTCTTCGACGTACTCAGCCCTCGGGCTGTTGCTGCCTGCATCTTGGTCTTGTCTTCGGTTGCCAACGATGTCGTGGCTCTCCCCAGTGCGAAAGCCCCCTGGGTGAGGAACGCTTATGCGAAGAAGAAGATGACCGATCACGTCAAGCGCGCCATTGGTGGAAACCTCCCCAGATCGACTGAGCCTGTGCTCTGCTCCGACACCATCGCCACCGAGATCACTGCTCCCAAAGCAAATGTTTGGAAGCACCTTGCCGACTACGAAACTGCTGCCGTGGTTGAGTGGTTGTTCCAGCAGCCCGACCTCAACCTGACCACAACCGACAAGGCCGGCACGTGGGATAACACAATTCAGCTTGTTGAGGCCATGTGGTAAGCTTAAATGCCTTCTTGAGCCGCGCTGTGACCTACTGGCTAATTAAATCTCAGGCCCAACAAGACTGATGCTCTTTCCTACATTGATGGTGCCGCCCAGCCTCCCACCAAGTACGCTCACGTGGTGCTCAACAACCGCGCCGTCGAGGATGCCCATTACGCCGACATCATCGTCGGCCCTCTCCCCATCGATAACGCCACAGCAACATGGGAGCCTCTTACCTTCCCCTGGACCAAGCAGAACGGTGGCAAGGTCCGCAACCTCGACGCGGATACCGAGACTCTCTACAGCCAGTGGCTTCACAAGATTGGAGCCTCGGTTGCCGATATCACCCTTGACCTTTGGAACGCTACCGGTATGGGCCTGGAGAACGACACCCTCGCAATCTGGGGTATCGATCCTCTCTGGCAAGACGACGACAAGATCATTCGCTGGGACACCTTCTGGAGAACTCCTTCTGGCGATTTTGCCGGTGATGGCTCGACCTTGTTACCCCTTGGCTTGTATTTCAGCAGTGATGTTACCGGTAGAGATCCCAGCAAGTGGAAGCTCGAGGGGTGGCTTTACAACAGCATCTTCTACGAGACCACCGAGGCTTTCAGAGAGGCTTACCGGAGCGAGGGATTTGTCAAGCTCCCACCCAACGATGAGGGATTCTGGTCTGGCACGGATCAGTTTGGCGATGTCCCTGCCCGGGATACCGCTCACCCTCCTACCCTGGTCGCTCCTGCTGGCAACCGCTTCGGTGTTGACCACAAGGAGCAGTATGTGGAGTGGATGGATTTCAGCTTCTACATTGGGTTTACCCGCGACGTCGGAATGACGCTCTACGATATCCGGTACAAGGGCGAGCGGCTGATCTACGAGCTTGGTCTTCAGGAGGCTTTGGCTCATTACGCCGGAAACGATCCCATGAACTCTGGCACGGCTTATCTCGACACGTTCTACGGGTTTGGTCCCTTCGCCTTTGAGCTCGCCAAGGGCTACGACTGCCCTGCTCACGCCCACTACCTCAACAGCACGTTCTACGTCTCGGAAACTACTCACACCCACATCGACAGCATTTGCTTGTTTGAGTATGTCTCGGATTTCCCAATGCAAAGGCACACCACGAGTGATTACATCTCCGTCACCAAGAACACCTACTTTGTGATTCGTTACGTTTCCACTGTTGGTAAGTGAATAAACAAAAAACTGTTCCAAGAATGAATCCGGCGCGCTAATATTCTGGAATTTTCAGGTAACTACGATTACACCTTCAGCTATTCTTTCTTCCTTGATGGCTCCATTGCCGTTGAAGTCCGCGCCTCTGGTTATATCCAGTCGGCCTATTTCGCCAACAACGAGGACTACGGTTACAAGATTCACGACGCTCTTTCCGGTTCCATGCACGACCACGTTCTCAACTTCAAGGCCGATTTCGACATCCTCGGTACCAACAACTCTGTCGAGTTTGTTTCCATGGTTCCTGTTTCCAGGAGCTACCCCTGGTCCAAGGGCAAGGTCCGCAACACCATGGCCGTTGAGCGTTCCTTCCTTGAGAACGAGGACCAAGGCCGGTTCAACTGGGCTCCCAACTCTGCGACTCAGGTCCTCGTCATCAACGAGGAGGAGAAGAACAAGTATGGCGAATTCCGCGGCTATCGCGTCCTTCCCTACACTGGCGCTGCCCACCTTACTGTTCAGAACAGCACCAACCTTGCCAACTCTTGCAACTGGGCTGGCTATGATATCCAAGTCTCTGTCCGCAAGGATACAGAGTACAGGGCCGCACATCCATGGAACTCGCAAGACGTCCATGATCCCCCTATCGACTTTGACAAGTTCTTTGACGGTGAGAACCTCCGTGGCGAGGACTTGGTGTTGTGGCTCAACCTGGGCATGCACCACATCCCCCACTCTGGCGATCTCCCCAACACTGTCATGACTACAGCCCACTCTGGTATTCAGTTCATGCCAAGCAACTACTTTGAGGGTGACCAGTCCCGTAAGACGGTCAACCAGATCCGCATCAACTATGCGGACGGTGCCGCTACCAATGTTGAGACTTTTGGTCAGTTTGATATGACCAAGAGCGATGGATCGTGCTCGGCTACCTGCAAGCTGGACTTCACGCCAGTTGATCCGGCCTTTGGAAGATACGCCGGTGACGTCGTAACGAGGAAGTTCCCATTCGACCCTAACAACCCGTACTTTGAGACGCAGGGCGTCGCCTAAAGGGGGCCGGTGCTGAGGCCATTTTTTAGTGTGGGGAAGAAGGGGGAATGTAAATAGATGTGACGATGATCATGATTATGATGTAATTAGTTAATGTTGAATGACATGATATACTTCAATTTGCAAACAACAAGATTCTCTATTGCCTCGGCCTGTGAGTGATTGCGCTAAAGTAAACATGGGGAATAAGGACATGGAGTTGTGTAGTAGAAATGTCGGTGTCAACCTGATAGATTCCCTCACCCCTTTCATCACACACTCAACATCACTGACTGTCTCAAACTTCTTCGATCACACCCTCACAAAACAAACAAAAAACAGCAAACTGACGCCACGTCTATATAACATTTATCTATTCTGCTCAATACTTCGAAAGCAGTATAGAGCGAAGCCCACTGCCCCGCCGTGATTATTCTTCTCCTTGTCTTGATGTGATGGGGGCAAGCCCCCAAACCCCCGGCCTCGCTTCGCTCGATAAATCCATATCTAGATGATGGTTTCGTCTACTGGCTCTGTAATGCTGGCACTGCGCAGTGGGCATTGGCACTGTGCCCTGCTGGGAAGAAAGCGCAGGCTTGGAAGGACTTTTGGTATCCAGACCGCCAAGACTATATGGCCTCAGTTCTCATACAGCAATAAGCTAGTTAGAGACCTCCTTTGTCACCCTGGCTATACAGTAAGAAGGAAGAAAAAAAAAGAAAAAACCCTCCGTAGTCAAAATAGGGGGGGAAAAAACGCAAAGAGGTCAAAAAGTGACTTATTTGCTTCAATTTGGAAAAGGACTAGGCCGGCTGGTGTAGTGGTTATCACGTTTGTCTCACACACAAAAGGTGCCAGGTTCGATCCCTGGGTCGGTCAATCAACTTTCTCTTTTGCTCCTTTTTAAGCACTTCGATCTTGCTTATCGTTTTTTTTTTTTTAATAAAAAAAAACAAAGCCCTGGTCCTGGTGTTTTCTTTGGTGTTCCAAGGATAAAGACCAACATTGGTTTTGGCCTCACTGGCTGCTTGCTCCATGCATGTTAAAAAGAGGGCGTTAATTCACACCATGACAGTTGACCTCCTACACCATGATAGCCATGTATATCCCTAACAAGTACTCTTAGTGTGCGAGGTCAAGCATCATAGTGTGAATTTGACTCTCTCGTTAAAACAACCAGAAGTAAATGAATAAACATGGAGATTCCAAGTGATCATGCACTCAAGACTTCAATTCAGTGCACATAAAAGCGTGAACCAATGGAATGCAATCAGTTAAGGACACTCTCATGTATATATTCCAGGATTCCAATGATCAGATCACCCCTCATATATATATACCATATACACACAGAAAATCCCGTCAAACAGCAAAATATATATCCCCAAAATAAATTACTATTTCCTCTCTTTCAACTCTCCAAAAAAAATTGCCCTAAAAAGCCCATCCATCCATCCGTCCATCCTACATCCAAAGATCTTTGCACCGAAATCCCTCCTTTATATCCTTCCCCCAACCCACCGTTAAGACCCAGCAATACCCAACCCAACCCTCCCTTGCATACCTCCATATCCACCACCACCACCTCCTCCTCCTCCCTGTCCTAAGCTTCCCTGTACTCCCCCAATCCCAGTCCCGGTCCCAGTTCCAGTCCTCTCCCTCATCCTCCTCCCCTCCATCAGCCCTCTCAACCCCCGCTTCTGCAACCCAATAACACTGCTCAGATCCCCGCTCCAAATCTCCCTATCCCTTCCTCCGCCTCTTTCACTACCCATCTCGGAAGTGCTCCACTCGCTTCCAACACTGGTAGCAGCACTCAGCTCATCGCTAGACGGCCTAGCCGCCGCAACAGAAGTATTAATCTTCAGACCCGCGCTCCCGGGCTGACCAAGGCTGATTTCGCTATTATTGGCCGTGCTATTAACCAGCGTGTCCGAAGATCCCAGCAACCCATCCAGACTAGCTGGCACAGGGAAGAAGTTGGGATTGAGCGAGCCGTCGATGCCTCTTCCGCCTCCCGCTGCCATGGCCGTGGCGTTGAACACTGCTGCCGCGTTTCTAGAGTCAAGCAGGTTGTGCAATCTCTCAACCACGGCCTCGAGAAGTCCGTCTACCCTGTATGGGCGGGCAATCTGTAAAAGGCTGCAGAGAATCTGAGGGGTGCAAAGTGGCGAAGAAGGCGCAGGAAGACTTGAAGTATAAAGAAAGTGAAGAAGAGCCTGGACTGTAAGATAAGTATGAGGGAGATATAAACACCTCGGTCGACTGTTTGGTGGCAGCGTGCGCGGAGTAGGTGCAGTGTTGATGGCCGCAGGATCAACGGGTGGTGAGCTGATCCCGCTCGAAATGGATGATGCTGTAGTGCTTGGCGTCATTCCAGACGAGCTGGTAGCCGAGTACATGGTCGAGGCTTGGCTTTCCAGAGTTCCCCTGTTCCCAGGCGTGATGGTCATGTTGGAGGCCCTGACAGAACCTCCAGGTGCCGAAACCGAGTTGGACCTCAAAGTAATGGCATCGCTGCCATCATGTGTCGCAGTCCCTTCCCTAAGGAGCTGAACAAAGTACGGACCCCATCTCCTGGCAACGATTCTTGAGTTGATCGGTATCCTCTCGCCACCGATGCAAAGGATATCCATATCAGACAACTCCCTCATCGCCAAAGCCTTTTCGCCCAATTCCTCTGCAGCCCGGCTGTGATACCTGCCACCTGCAGTGAAACCAGCTTTGCGAGCTAGACTCAAACCGGGGCCGGTGAATGGACTGCTGGCACTGACGAATCCGCTCATGGGAGCCGTCTTGCGGGGATTATCAAAGAACCCAAAAGCTTCAAGCTCAACCATGCAAACGTTACTGAAGTTAATCCTCCTATGATTGTAGTCATCAACAAGACTTCGCTTTCTGTTGCCCAAAACAACAAATGTGTTTCTCCTGTTCCACAAGACGCCGCGATTCCAGCTGCCCTGGCTAAAGACAGCACCACCGGCGTCGATCCGACTCCAGGTTAGAGTCCTCAAATCCAAAGCCCATAATGCGTATTCCTGCTTGGAGGATGTGAGGTAAGTGCCGCTCACGACAAAATGCGTATCAATAACACCTCCATTGGGAAATCTGAGCCCTGGTGGGGTGTATGAACCGCCCATCGGGCGTTCAGAGAGATGGCCATCGGGTGACCGAATTTGAAGTTCGAGTTTGACGTCGAGGAAGTTATAATTACTGTAAATAAGCATGCTGGATCCCGGCTCCCGGGCTTCCTGGCTAATTCCGCTATTATCCTGTCGAGTACCGTTGGGGTTCGTTTTGCCGATTTTAGCGGCAACAGCGGGAGGGAGAGGTGCAACCACACTCCTATAGGCGCCGCAGCTCTTTCCCAATGGCTGAGTTGATACCCATTTCAAACTGCGGAGGTTGAAAACACTGATTTGTTCGATATAGTGGTTTGCTGCATCTTGACCTCCAACCACAACCATTTCGGCTCCACCAGTCCCGTCGATGCTAATACCAATCCGGCCCTCATTAGGATTACCAGTCGATGGATTGTGCTGTAGTGCCGAGAGTGGTGCTCTGTGTGAAGCAAACGTGGCCGAAGACGGCAGGATGCAAGCGCAATGAGCATATCGTCCTTGTGGAGCATCCTGGGTGGGAATATATGTCCATTTCTTGGTTGGTATATCGTAAATGTAAATGTCAGACATGACCGTAACTTCGGGTTGTTGGTCCTGCGATATGGCATTGTTTTTTTGGTTGGGTGTCGGAGACATGCCACCATAGCAAACCATCTTTGTGTCGCCAAGGGCGCACATGGAATGGAAGTACCGAGGTGGTGGAATATCTCCTGTCGTTTCCAACTTTGTCCAGTGCCGACGAATCAGGTCCAACTCGTAAAGGTCTGCCGTCAAGGGGGCAGGTCTACTTCGGGATAATATTCTCCCGCCAAAAACGTAAAGCTTATCTCCGAGAATTGTGGTGGTTGCGCCAACAAGAGGATGCGGTTCTCTCCCCGTAGTGCGATGCACGTTACACATGAGTCCTGATAAATGTGCTGATTGGGGTGGACCGTTCCCTGGTCCGCCAGTAGGTCCGCCAGTTTGTCCTCTTGACTGTCCGGAATTGGGAGATTGGCCAGCTGATAATGGGCCATTGCTCTTTGGCGTTAGGTTGTCTCCCCGGTCGTCCTGCCCATCATGTTGTCTTGTAAGACCGTCATGCTGCCCAGGCCTCACGTAAAGTCCTCCCGGCTGCTGATCCATGGACGATGTTGTGTCCATGGTTTCTGTTTTATCGTCCTGCGCCGGACCCTCCGTATCCAAGATCGTCGCTAAACTCCCTGGTTGCTGGGAATGCACTGCCAAAGGGGTCAACGGGCTTGCGGGAGAGAGCGAAGGCGGGGGAGGTTCGGGTAAGGGCTTCGAAAGACTGTTTTGAAGACTCAAGCTCCGCGCATGTTGTGCTTGAGACGGGCCGTGGCCCCTGTTTGAATAAGAGGTGACCGGCGGTCTGTCGATAAGAGGAACAAAGGGTTCAGAAGGCCGCCGTAACGCGCGTTGAGATGGCTGGCGCGTAAGCCTCGAAAACTCGTCCCGTCCCTTTTTGATACCACGAAAAGCTGAGCTAAGGATATCGGAGGGTGATTTGATATTCGGGCGGTCGTCGGAATCGGAGTCAGAGAACCGGCTCAAGTCGTTGGAGCCGCCGGCTTGCTGCTGGCCTGATTTGCCGGATGTTAGTCCATATCCCGATCCTGCCATCTCTTGTACCACTCAAGGCGCTGCGCCGCAAAGAGGGATCGGGAAGGAACTCTCTTTGTCTCTGGTATGCTAGAGAAGGAGCAAAAGGCAAAAGATATAAAGATGTTGGGATAAATGCAAGCGAGGCACCGAGAACAAGGAAAACTCGGCGACAAGTTGGGTTTGGGAAACGACCCGCCACTAAGGCGCAGCCGGGGCGCGAACGACACTTGTCGGTCTGCAAGTTGGAGTGAAGGCTGGCGGTCCTGATCCTGGTCGTGGAGTTTTGCTGACGGGGGACGGGGGCCGGGGGCCAAGCAAGCGCCGGGCGTCCCTGGCGACCTCGAAGGAAGGTTCCGGGATCCCGGAGCTCCCCTTGCTTCCTTGCAACCGACCGCAACACCAGAAACGGGGACGCTTGAAGATCGCAAGCGGATATGGTAGTGATGTGTAGGTAAGGTGACAAGTACAAAAATATCAACACAAAGTAGTAGGGGAGGTGAGGCGGTAAGCGACAATGACAACAAGCCCCAAGAGTATGCGTGTGGGTGTGTGTGTGTTCGTGTGGGGGTTTTGCGATGTCTAGCTAGCGCACAAAAAAAAGAAGAAAGATGAAATAGAACAACGCAACGCAGCCAGCAGAGAGACAACGGGTAGCAGCAGCGGCGGCGGAGGAGGGAGAAGGAGAGGGCAGGGCAAGGGGGAGGGAAGAAGGATATGTAAATTCGTACCTGCTGATGATGGGCGCGAAACAAGGTGAGGTGAATGGTGTATGTATGTATGCAGCACCGACGGCGGAGTCACAGAGCGAGTTGAGGTTGCAGTGCTTAATTTCCGGCGGATCACGGTGCGCTGGGCGAGGATTGGATTTGCGGTGTCGAAAAGAAAGGAGGTGGTGATGATAGGGAAGAAACAAAGTGGTCCAACACCTAACCCGTGTGTGGACTCGGGGACGACTGCTTGCGTGAAGTGTGGGCACGGACGGTCGTTTGGGGATGATGGTGCGAAAGAGCCGGGCCGCGAAGGTGGATTCAAGAAGGTTCTCAAATTCCAAAAAGGAGTTTCCGTGCAGAAGAGCGCTGCTCTCACGTCTCACGCGCTCACACTCTCTCCAGAATCAGCGAAACAGAAGACTCGAAAGACACGAGGGAATCGATAAAATGTGGGGATAAAATGGCCTGCTTTGAGCCTTTGAGATGACCCGTGCCTGCCTGCCTGGCGGTCCAAGGGCGGGGGAGGGGGACAATTCGAAGGGGAACAAAGGCAGGAGCACGGATCTGGATGTGATCCGGTCGCCCCGCTCTTGACCAATCACAAGCCCGCAATGGGGTGTGCTCGGGCGCTTGTCTGCTCTCTCTCCTCTCTCTCTCCTTTCTTTGGAGCCCTTTCTTTTTGGCTTGATCAATCAGAACATCAACGGTCAAAAAAAGAAGGAAAAAAAAGAAGGAAAAAAAAGAAGAAAAAAGGAAACTTGAAACACACTTTCAACCCGTCTCAAGCGGCCGGTTTTCCCCCCTCCTTCTCGAGAAATTCCAAATCTAGGCATCGGCATCAAAGAGTTGGATGCGCGATCTGAGCCATCTCACCGCAGCTTCTGTACACGAAGACAATCGAATACTTCTGGAAAGTCTAGAAGAATTTTCTTCCGAAAGTGTAATATCGGACAGCTTCCAAAAGCAGGAACCTAGAACCACGCTTGCTGCTGTCTGTCTGACATGCATCAACGAACACCTCACGGGCTCACACCCATGTCCCAACCAGAAACGACACTAGTCATTTTAGTCGTGTATTATACGCTATTAGCACTGCGTAGTTTCAACAGGCATGAGCGAAGTCAATTGAAAAAAAAAAAAATGGTAATAAAATGCTTATGTGCTTCTTCAGCCCTGTCATCAAAAATCCGTCTGATCATTTTCATCTCAATTGCATCATGATGATAGGTAATTAAAATACCGTTCATGCAACCCTGTTCAATACCGTCCACGAACCCCATGTTCTCAGTTCCCAAACCTCGGTACCCACCCACCTTTCATCCCGGACAGACCAAAAAGAGACACCTTGAAGGCTGCCTCGAAAACAACAAAGTAAAAGTCCAGGTAGCATTGAAATGTCCCCGCATGTGCACAAAAAAGTAATATAAATGTACTGTGATCACAGCCGTTTCTGGTGTTGTGCATGAAAAGGGATCGTGAATTGCACCGCTGACCATCCATGTCCTCAGGCTCGGTTCCAGGGGTTGCTTGCATATCACAGATAAAACAGGACATAACACAACATCAAAGTAAGTTTTTGAACAAGAGCAGTTAGATTGTTTCCTCTATCTCTCTCAATTCGCTCTGCTGCATTTACTGCATTGCGTTGCATTGGCAACAACAACTAGATAATTTTTGTCCCTTGGATATTGTCCCACTTCCAACGCGCTTCAATTTCCCTTCACTTTCTTGCTTTGCCATTATGTCATCATCATTTGAGGGGGTATTTTGCATTTTTGATTTCTTTTGTTTTTACTTCTTTCTCTCTTTCTCCCGTTTCAGTTCAAGCATTTAAGTAGACTTCTCAGGGTCAGGAGTGAAGCGGAGGTAGGGCTTGACAGCGCGGAGGTTGGGGAAGAGCCGGGTAGCCTCCTCGCCCTTGACGGAGGGGTGGACGATAACGTCGTCACCGTGGACCCAGTTGATGGGGGTGGTGATCTTGTGCTTGTCGCCGAGCTGGAGGGAGTCGACGATGCGGAGGACCTCGGCGGAGTTGCGGCCGGTGGAGGCGGGGTAGGAGAGGATGGTGCGGATGACCTTCTTGGGATCGATGACGAAGACGGAGCGGATGGTGAAGGCAATGCCCTTCTCGTCAACGTTGGTGGTGTCTTGGTAGTCGATCCTGTTTTGAGGGGAAAAGACGGCTTTGTTAGTGGCTTTGTTTCCACGACCGGAAATGTGTGTGCTTGTTCGTGGCTTACATGTCATAAAGGTAGGCGACCTTGCGCTCCTTGTCGGCAATGATGGGGAACTTGACGAGGGCACCGGTGACATCGTTGATGTCTTTGATCCAGCCCTCGTGGGAGCCGAGGGTGTTGGCAGAGAGACCAATCAGCTTGACGCCGCGCTTGGTGAACTCGGGCTCGAGACGGCCGAACTCGCCGAGCTCGGTGGTGCAGACGGGAGTGTAATCCTCGGGGTGAGAGAAGAGGATGACCCAGTTGTCACCAATGAACTCATGGAAGTCAATAGGGCCGGTGGTGGTCTCGGCCTGGAAGTTGGGGGCAATAGAGCCGAGGCGAAGGGGGGCAGCACGCTCCTCAGCCATTGTAATGATGTTTTCTGAAGGAAGATATGTAACGTTGGAGTATCTTTAGCAAACAGAAAGGAAGAAGACGAAGCTTGGGATTTGTTCAGTAGAGAAGGGAAAAAGCTATAGCAATGAGGTGATGGAGGGGCTGAGGTGGGCATTTAAAGCTTTCTGAGAACTTCCCTCTCGTTCCGGTCATGCACGAGGAGATCAGATGGGGTTCCACGTTTTACAATGTGCCCAACCCCCCCTCCTTTCCAACACAGCTTCTCCGATTAATAAAGCGCCTCGTTTTCCCCGTGGTCGCCGATTCAAACCACCACTCGCCCACTCGCCCTCCCTTTCAGGCGAAAACATCAAAAAAAGGTGTTTGTCACGTCTTCCTGGGCGCTCCGACGCGGGGCAGTTTTGCCCCTCATCACCTGTGACGTGGGGTAGAAAGCTGCCCCTCCACCACCGAATCCGGAATGGTACCGCATTGCGCGATCCGTTGCGTTCCTGATTGGCCCTGTCACTGAGGTGAAATATTATGTCATTTGGCGCACGCTGTCGCAACGTTCATTAACACCATACTGAGCAGTGGTGGGGGTTGCATCGTTGCTGGTGGTCATTGACAGATGCCAATGTTTTAGGAGCATGTGTTATTGAGCGAGACCGGTGTCTAGCGAAAATTGATGTGGAGAATCGCCGTCTCTCGATTCGATCGGCGACTGGGGTTACCACCATCACGGGTGACCTCTTGCGACTTTTAAAGTCTCAGAGAACGCAAAGGGAGGCCGAACGTGTAAGATATAATTTCTCAATACGGATACAAAACCACAAGCGAAGCGAGTTCACACCTCATTAGACCCATAATCATCATACACCTCGTCTTCCATCATCACAATATACAAAACAGGTATAATCATATCAAACCACCTCCCGTAACCACGTAACCAAACATTACAGCTTCACCTTCCCACCTTGGAGCTCACTCCAGTCCTTGGGACCAAACTTGACGTACGAATCACCCTTGAGCCAATACACCTGGTCCTTGCCCGTCTTCGCGGGATCGACTCCTTCGTTGCGCAGGGCCGTCTTTTGCTGCTTGTTTGTTCCGGTGCTATGCGCCGAGTCGTCCTGAACAAGGCGCAAGAACAATGGCAATGCATACTTGGGAAGAGCACCTCGGACGTGCCCTGCCAATGACTTGAGGGTTTCGGGTGTGGGAGCGCCAGTCGAATCCAAAGCAGATGGCTTGAAGATTACGGCGGCGCATCCGGCACGGCCTTCGTGATTCGGCAGTTCGATTCCGTAAACATTAGCCTCCTGCATCGACGAGTGCAATCCAACCGCCTGCGCAACCTCGGCCGTCGAAACGTTCTCGCTCTTCCATCGGAAGGTGTCGCCAATACGATCGCTGAAGAATAGCCGATACTCGTCATCGAGACGGAGCACATCGCCGGTACGGAACCATGCATCTCCCTTCTTGAGAACTGACCGCATAATCTTCTTAGAGGTCGAATTCTTGTCGCCAAAGTAGCCCTGGAATCGCGCCTCGACATCGTTGGGAGGAAGTGCAAAGAGGAGCTCTCCCGGTTCGCCGGGAGCGGCACGTACGCAGAGCCCTGTCTTGGAATCCCTGTACGGCAGTTCTGTCTCGAGATCGACGCGAACGATAGCGACACTGTGTCCGAGGAGGATATTGTACAATCCGCCGTTGCGCCCAACCGCACCCAAGCTATGATCGTTTCGGCTCTTGTTCCACGTACCAAAACTGCCTTCTGTCGAGGCATAGAACTCGGCGATGGTTTCGACACCGAACCGTTCCTTGAACTTGTTCCACACATCGGGTCGAAGGCCGTTTCCGAATGCGACCCGGACGTTGTGTTTGCGATCCATGTTCTCTCCAGTTTTGGGGTCAATGCGTGTTGGCGCAGAGAGGAGATAACGGCACGTCTCGCCAACATACTGGATAATATTGGCATCGTGTTTTCTGACATCATCCCAAAACTGGCTGGTCGAGAACTTGCGGCTCATGGCGAAGGTGGCGCCCTGAGAAAGGGTATGCGTAAAACCCAGCAGCATGGCAGTGCTGTGGTAGAGAGGCATGGCCTAAAGTTATTAGCCCGATGGGTTCGCGCGCAGATTATGTAGTAAACTCACAGTGTAGAACGTGTCGTTCTTGGTGGTTCCAACGAACCGAGAGGTAAACCCACTAGGAATGGCAACCTTGGACCACGACACTATCGCGGCCTTGGGAAGGCCTGTGGTTCCGCTGGTGTAAATGAGCATTGCCATTCCTTTACCAGCGGCGTCACTTCTGATCTCATCAGGAGCTCTGTAAGGTTCTAGCGACAGCATTTGGCTCTCAATCTGGGGAGTGACCACCTCGAAGACCGTATCGCTCAATTCTGCCCGCACATCGTCCCCGACATTTCCAGCAACGGAGGGATCGATCAAAACAAGCCTCGCCTTCGCCTTTGTTATGCAGTGAATGAGAGACTTGCCGACCAGGTTGTAGTTGATAAGTGCCGGCACCGCACCGAGGGACCACAATGCGAGGACCAAGAAAAGGAAGGTATCAGTATTCTGAAAATCCAAAGCGACCATCTCCCCCTTCTTCACCCCCCGCTTATCCTTGAGCCACGCTGCATACCGCAAAACAATGTCGTAAGCCTGTTCATAAGTATAGGTCTTGTCCTCGAAGCGCAAGAAGTCTCGGTTCTGGCTGGATTTGGAGGTAGCGAGGTCCTCAAAGCGGTAAAAGAAGTTTAGGCGACCACGATACGCCCACCAGGCCTGATTCGCGACAGCTGGGACAACGGAGCCAAGAAGGTTGAGATCGTAGTAAATCTGAAATCGAGCATTGAGATATGCTGCCGCGGCACCCAAGGCTGGCGCGATGAGCGGCATGGGTACTATTGAAGGAAGATCGATGTTAGTTTAATGTAGAACATGTGGGACGCGCACGTCCGTAACTAGTGGAGGAGACAAGAGAATACACCTACAAGCAGCCATGGTTGACGTTAAGTGGGAGGGAGCGTAAAAAGAAAAAAATGAAAGACAACCAAACCCGGGATTCCGAAGTGGACGGCGGGTGTAGACGGGTATAAAGTATAAATCAGAAATCAGGAACGATCGATCAATGGATACAAGAAACAGATGATGGTGGAACGGCGTCTCCCCAGATTCGGAAGCTTCAACTCTCACCCCCGCGAGGACAAGGGGCTAGCAGGGGTAGGGAAGCGGCCGGCCGAACAGAACAAACGCCCCTAAAGGTGTTGAAGAACGAGCGTGTGGATAGAGGTTAGACAAGACTCTAGAGGGTGATGAGAATTGGAAATCACAAATGGAAGGAAACCAAGCAGGAATATACTCTCCTTCTGCGGCACACCCGGGTTCTTGCACAATCCGTTCAAAACGATGAAGGGTCCTTGGCGAGAGGATCACTCAGCTTTTGCCGTTCATGGGTACTATGCGTGTATGTACCTCGGCTCGCTGGGACGCCACTTGAACTCTCCAGGGTCCTAAGCGACCTCGAATTCTGGCTGCTGGCATCAACATTTTACAACGGTACATCGAACAGTGCCAACCTGGAAACCTTGGAAAACAGACAACACGAAGGTCTAGCGCCCCAAATTGCCTCAGTCCGCGAACGGTTCGTGAACGGTTCGCGAACAGTCCGTTGGAGACGGATTGGTTTTTTATAGGGGAAAATATCCCCGTTGGAGAGGCGGTGTTGAGCATCTTTCGAAAGAGAAACACAATCTGTTCCAACGGTCAGTGTCTTGTCCAGCGCATGGCTCCTATTCCATGTACACTAAACCACTTATGGCAACCCACCAGAACCGAAGGCCTGCCGCGTCAGAAAAATTGAAAATCCCATACAAAATCCCACTTTTGAATGAGAGCCTACTTTAATCTTTTTTTTCACTCACAGACCGTGAGACCCAGCGGCCACCAGGTTTCTTACCCTATACGGTTAGAATATTCTGAATAGGAGGTTGGCCTAACTTTGAATAGCCGGGCTCGGCACATGGAAGAACAATGGAAGCTTTGGCCATGGTGAACCCTGCTGGACACATGCACTGACATGGTTCCTGAAAAAGCTTATCAGACCCTGGGTTCTTCTTATCATCACGTGAAATCTAACTACTTGGGGAAATTTGGTTTCATTAATGATTTGACCCACTGTGTCGCGTTGGGGAGCGTGTCAGCCTGTCAGGACTCAGGAGGGACACTGCAAAGAAACAGCAGTATCACTTTCAGATGGACGAGCAGTCCGCATCGCCATGTCTGCTCAACCCCCATCACCATTACCCAGCAATGATGCGCCAGATCTGGCACCGGTAGCCGTTAGCAATGCGACTCCAGAACTCAAGCAACCCCCTCCAGAGAAGCCGTCAGACATCCGCCGCCGGGGCTATGTCATTCTATCATTTTGGTTGATCGTCGTCCTCCTGGGACTACCAATATGGTGGAAAACAACAACAATTTACAGGGCCGACCTGCCCTTGCAGGAGATGCTAGGCTGGTCTGATGGAAAGGTTGGCCATAGACTTTTTCTTTCTCCTTATTTAGCTTCCAGCCCTAACGGTTTGTGGTGTCAGGCTTGCCGTCCCGTCTTCCCTCTCCGCATCTCCATCCAGGCCAACTCCCTCCAAGACCAAGAAGCCCAGAACCTGCTTCGCCTCACCCAGCACGCCCTTGACGATCTTAATGATTTCGCGGGGCACCATCTTCGTCTTCAATTGTCTCCGCCTCTTGGCGACGAAGCTCCGAGTGCGACGCACAATGGCAGCGCTCTTACCATCCGTCTCTCTCCCGGAGAGGCGACGACCGCAACCCTCGACCCATACGAGCCGATTCTCGACATTACGTATCCCCCGAATAATATCCCCTCTCCTACCGCTTCGTCGTCAGCGCTCGCCACGTACATTGCTAGTCAGTTGAGGTCGACTTTTGCCGAGGAGCAGGCTACGATTTCGTATTTGCTGTCTACTAACTCGATGCCCTCGGAGCACCGACCTTTGGGCTTGTCTCCCGAAACCGCCGAGTCACTTGCCAAGCGAACTACGAGGTCACTCAAGTATGCGCCGACCTACCATCTCACTTTTTCTCTGTTTACGAGCGGTGCCCTCCCAACCAGCTGGGATATCGAGACGGCCATCGCAGATTACATGAAGCCTGTGTTGGATGTGCTCTCGCCCATCCACAACTTTACCATCGACACCCAGGTTCAACTCTATGCGACACCTGGAGTCCAGAATGATGTTCTGCAGAAGCAGGATCTTTCGTCGTTCATCAATGCTGCCGAATGGCCCTTGTCGCCCTCCATTGGGGGTGCGCCGACCATCAACTTTATTGTGTATGTGGGGAATCAGACAATTGTGACTTCTCCAGAGTCGGAGAGCTCTCAATCTTGGTTGATACCTCAATGGGGCACTGTTTACTTGCTTTCTCAGCCATGGGACACCGCCCACGTCTCGGCCGAGACACTCAAGCAGCCCTTGTTGACGTTTACTTCGCACCTTTTTTCTCTTTTGGGGACACCGCAATCCGGATCTCTCCCACTCAGGCTTTCTACTCTTACCAGAATTCGCTCGGCCGATTTGTTGCTGCGTGCCTCGTCCACTCTTGGGTCTCTCGCTCGTCTTGCTCTGGCACTTCCCTCTATCTCCATCCCCAGCAGTGTTGCAGATGGGGTTTCCAAGACCATGTCACATCTTCGATCGGCTTGTGATACGCTTGGTGGTCTTGACGGATTAGAGCACGCCAGGATAGCAGAGGCAGAAGCTGAGCGCGCCTTTTTTGAGAAGAGCATGGTTGGACAGTTGTTCTTCCCTGATGAACACAAGATTGCGGTATACCTGCCGCTTTTGGGGCCGGTTGCGGTGCCGTTAATAATGGGTGCCATTAACGAGTTTAAGGCGTGGAGGAAACGGAGGAGAGAGAAGGCGAAGAAGGGAGCGGAGAAGAAAAAGGAGTAGAATTTTTGTATTTGTATTATACTAAAAAAAAACAGGCGTTGTTTTGTTATTGTTTTACATGCATGCATTGTTTTGGCGTGAATATATAAGATGTTTTCCTGGAATGGCCCTTGAGTTCCTCTCCTCAACAGCAGTCCTTGGTTAACCTCTTTTTATACATTGATCAATTTCTTTTTGCAAAACTCTAATAATCAGCAACCATCAACTTCTCTGGGAGATCATCATGCACGTTCCTTCTCCAGGTTCCCCTTGAGTTTCTCTGCCCGAACCTTGTGGGGTCCCAGGGTGTCCACAACATCTTCACAAACCTCACATCCCAGCATCTTTACATATCAACACAAAATCCCTCACCGCATCTCAACAAATACAAGAATGCGGGTTTAGCTCAGTTGGGAGAGCGTCAGACTGAAGTCCACTTCAATCGATTAATCTGAAGGTCGTGTGTTCGATCCACACAAACCGCACATTCATTCAAGATATCCGTTCGGATGGTGAAGATTCCTTTCTTTTTATTTTTATTTTTGGTTTGGAAACCAGATAATTAGTGAGTGAAGTCGGCATCACACACACACACACAGCCCATCCAATCATTCCATTCTCATTTCAATAAAAACCATTGCCAGTAACTATATATATATATATATATACCCCACCGCCGCTAAGATAGTATCGCATGTTTAATCCCCTCTATCAACATGAAAACACTGTTGTTTCTGGGTAATTAGCACGCTCCAGTGTTTGATGCAGAGTGGTAGAATTAATTAATTATATATCGTGGAAACAAGCAGGTTGGGAGTTCTTTTTTGTTGTCTGTGTGGGAGAATCATTTCTGGTTAGTGATTTGTATTTTATTATTATTATTATTTCGTACTCCGCTGTGCCCTAGGCAGGGCTCGTCGGTCCCTCTACTGCTATATACACAAGGAAAACCGTACCGTATAGGCCGGCTGAAAAACCTCGTATCTATACTATAGAATCATTCCATTGGCCAGTGGCCTGTACCCCTGTCATACGGTGTAAAGGAAGCCTTCCAGGCCATGGCTGCCCTATACAGGGCCTGGGTCTTCCACTGAATCCAGCTCTAGCTTCCTAGCCAGGCTATATTCCAGTAGAAGGGATTAGTGATTTGTGTATTTGAAGTTTGGGATAAAGGAAAAGAAAAGAAAAAAAAAGTATTACTTACGAGGTGGTACATAAGTCCTGGTGAGGAGTAGTAGTAGTAGTCTGTTGTTGTTTGTTGGAGTTGGTGGGGGGTTTTCAAAGTGATAGTTAGGTGTAGTAGTTCAAGTGCGAGGACGAACAGGATGAGGTTTCAATTTTCCCAGAGAGAGAGGGCTTGGGGAAGTTTGGAGAGTCTTCGGGGGTGTATGAAAAGGCGTTATACACGGTTTACGTAAGCAGATATTATATACGACCCGTTTGGCACAAGGTACGGGAGCTTGGACATCCTATCTCAACCACTGCCATCTCATTCTCATCCTGGTCGCAGAACTGAGTTGGCATAGATTTGATGTCATGTCATGGGACCCGCTGTGATTGTCGGTTCCGATAGTTTGGTCCACCAAATCACCGGTAGCTGTCAGTATCCAGGGTTTCAAAGTCGCATCGCACAAGCCAGTCATTCGACGAGGTTTACGATGAACATACGGAAACAGTTTTTTGTTAGCTCGTCTGTCTAAAATGGGTATTTCCTAAGTAGGACTCTGCTTCGTAGATATGGTCTCTAAAATACATGGTTGAACTTTTCTTTTCTCCTGCCACCAGACCCTCCCATCACCAAACGCAATGAAATAACTCTCACAGACTTATCCTGTGCAACAAATGCAGCGCTCGGTGTGCCGGGGCTATGAGGATATTCAACGCTGGGGTTGACCGGGCGCGTGACCACTTCGCTACGAGGACATTGGTTCGTCTCAAATTTTTCATCTAAATACCCATGGGCCTCTTCCTTGCTTGGTTGCGGTGAGATCTGTGGCGTCGGATGTTGATGACCGACTTGCGTGGGAGACTTGAACCTTCCAAGGACAAGAAGACGTGGTGAGATGACCACAAAGAATTTTCATGATGAGATCCCATCAAGACGTCTCTGCTTAAGCAAAAGGGCGAGAACAAAGGCAGAGAAAGAGAAGAAGAACGAGACGCCTGGTTGGAGAATGTTAGTCAAGAGCTCACCGGAGACTTTCTCAAAAAGAGCTTACCATGAGTCCACCACAAACCGTACACATAGGACGAGACCACGGCATCCTTCACTGGCCCAGTAATATGATCCACAAAGTCAACGTCCGAAATAGCATCTAGAACAATCTTTTGGATCTCCTCAGCACCAAGTCCCAGGCCGGCGAGTTTATGGCCGAGCATCCACCGGAGCGTTACACCCTCAACAGCGCTGGAAACCGAAAGACCCATCGTCAAAGCAATGGTGCTGGAGAGATACATGAATGAAACGGCGGGAGCCATGTGAGCTGGGTCAACAACTGCTTGCAGAGAGATAAATACCGCGCTCTGGGCAACGCCTGTGCCGAAACCGCTGGGGAAGATGTAAAGAGACTCCCAGATGTTGGTGTTTCCATGCCAGCGGAGCATCAAGAGCAGATAGCTGACAGAGGAGCAAGTGACGGCCAAAACAATTAGCGCCTTGTACCGACCGGATCGCTTGATGATGACTCCTGAAAGAATCCCGCCGATTGCGTTACCGAACACTGCGGGGACGAGATGGGCGCCGGAAGCCGTGTTGGTGGCTCCCTGTGTGATTCTGAAGTAAAGAGGTACGGAGAACATGAGCTGCGGAATTTCTAGTCAGCCTCTACATATTCAAACCGGCATCAAAGGGGCAAAACTTACACCAAGCTGAGCAGCGGTCTGGAGACCAAGAATAAGGAATGACAAGACGGCATCCCGCTTGTGGAAGATCTCCAAGGGCAAAATCGGCTCCTCCTGGGCTTGCTCAACCTTGATAAACACATAGATGAGGACTATGCCAGTGAGAAAGGTGCCAACGATGATCGGGTGCGACCATGGATATTTGTTACCACCAAGCTCAATCGGGGCAAGGATGGCCAAAATCATGGCGGCGAAGATGAAGGAACCCTTGAAGTCGATCCGGCTCAGCTTGCTCTTCTGAGGCTCATCTGAGCTTCTGGTTTCGACCGAGGTGGCTGAATCCGAGTCTTTCGAGATGACGTTCGGCAGGTAAGCGCCAACAAGAACGATGGCGACCAAGATGATGGGGACTTGGCCAAAGAAGGACCATCTCCAACCGATGACATCGACAAGCCAACCCCCAAGGGGACCTCCGATACTGCGACCAAAGGTTGCAACGAGATTGACATAGGCACGCCATTGGGCCACCTCGCGGATGGGCAACAGATCAGTGATGAGGATGGACACCAGACCAGCCATTCCAGAGGCACCTGCTCCTGAGATGACGCGCCCAGCAACGACTTGCCAGTATGTTTGACCGATACCACTGGCTCACTGTTAGTGAATTCCTTGTTGCAAAAGAAAAGAATACATACACAATCGCACAGCCGACGACGAAGATACCATAAGCAATCAGAACCAGCCTTCTTCGGCCATAGATGTCACTGAGCTTGCCGTAGATGGTCTGGGTAGCTGCTCCAGCCAGGGCGAAACTGGTGATCAGCCATGTTGAATCCTCCAGAGCATTGAATTCTGAGGCAATGTTGGAGTGTGTTGCCAGAAGAATTGAGCCATCAGTGTGTGCAACGAAAATACCTGTTTCCAAATCTCAGTATAAATTTCAACAGACCAAAATATTGTACATACCAATGAGAAGAACAGAAATGATGCGCACCACCTGCGACCTTGAAATTCCTGTTCCAATCTCAACCTCTCCGCTTCTTACGCTCTCCTCATCTTGATCAATTTTCTTGATCAAGGTTTGTGCAGCAGAGCCAGTCCCATTGAGAAGCGGCGACTCCTCGGTAGGCAGCGTGCCTGCCGTCACAACTTTTTGAACCATCGAAATCAAACCCGAAATCAAAATTCAAAAAATGCACAACTCGGAAAGAAACAATTTTTTCCCAAAGTTTTTTTCTCAACTGTTAAAGGAAACACACAGACTGAAAATTTCTCTTTCCAATCCAACCCGGCACCTCGGTCCTAACCCCAATGCGTGTCTCTTCTCCGGGAACAAAGGGCTTATCGCCGACGTGTAGTGGCATATGTCGGCGCCTGTTTCGCTGCAGATCACGACATAGTCGAGACAATGTCGCAAGTACCTCGAACTGTCAATTGACCCATTCAAGGGGCTCTTCACCAACTAGCGCTGCTGCAACTTTGCAACACCAAGGTGAATTCGGGATGCATTGGCGCCAAAAACGTCAAAATAATCTCCGCAATGGTCCCCAAATTCCTGGTGTTTGGGTTCGTTTGCGGTCTTGGCTCTGCTGGGCGGACTGTGTAGAATGTGGGGGTCGTGAGTTTTGTAATCCTCGCTAGCTATCACGCAATCATCACGGGCATCAAACACCACCACCGACTAACACTGACAACGGAGCTAGCAACAACGAGCCGAGAACGGCTCCGGTCTGGATATTCTGAGTGATACATGTATTTAACTCCGGCCACGTCGACCCCGACGATGTTGTTGTTTGCACTCGATCAGTTCTCAACAACATCAACCTCTCCTGATTAACAAACCATGCGTTTCTCAGGACTCGCCCTTGCGGCAGGTCTGCCTTCAGCAGTCCTCGCCCGCGACGGACACCAAAAGACCCTTGGTAACGACCTCAGCTCCGGTTGGGGTCCCAAGGGCAAGCAGCCCAACATTGTCTTCGTCCTGACCGACGACCAAGATGTTCACATGAACTCTCTTGACTACATTCCCTTGATCAAGAAGCACCTCATCGACAAGGGAACCCTTTACAAGCGCCACTACTGCACCACCGCCATCTGCTGCCCTGCCAGAGTTTCTATCCTCACTGGCAAGCAGGCACACAACACAAACGTCACGGACGTCAACCCACCTCACGGTGGTTACCCCAAGTTTATCAAACAGGGTCTCAACGACAACTACCTTCCCATTTGGCTGCAGGAGGCTGGCTACAACACCTACTACACCGGAAAGCTGTTCAACGCCCACACCACCGACAACTACAATGCTCCTTACCCTTCAGCATGGAACGGCACTGACTTCCTGCTTGACCCCTGGACCTACAACTACCTCAACGCAACCTACCAGCGCAACAAGGAGGAGCCCAAGAGCTACCTTGGCCAGCACACCGTCGACGTTCTCGCCGAAAAGGCCCTCGGTTTCCTTGACGATGCCGTCAAGGCCGACCGTCCCTTCTTTCTGGGCATCGCCCCCGTTGCCCCCCACAGCAACGTCGCCTCCATCGACATAGATGATGACCCCAACTGGGACGACCTCAACGACATCGAGGACCTTGTGCAGTTCAGCCCTCCCATCCCCGCCAAGCGCCACGAGCACCTCTTCAAGGACGTCAAGATCCCTCGCAACGCCAACTTCAACCCCGACTTCCCCACCGGTGCCAACTGGGTCCGTGAGCGCAAGCAGCTGAACCAGGAGAACATCGACTACAACGATCACTTCTACCGCCAGCGTCTGAGAGCCCTGCAGTCGGTCGACGAGCTGGTCGAGGGCGTCGTCAAGCGCCTCGAGAAGTACGACATTCTTGACGACACCTTCATCATCTACACCACCGATAACGGCTACTCCATCAGCCAGCATCGGCGCAACCCCGGCAAGGAGTGCGGTTTCGAGGAGGACATCAACATCCCTCTCATTATCCGCGGCCCCGGTGTTCCCAAGGGTGAGGTCTCCGAGATCGTCACCACCCACGTCGATCTCGCTCCTACCATCCTCTCCATCGCTGGTGCCCCCCACCGCGCTGATTTCGACGGCGAGGCCATCCCTCTCAACCGCAAGGACCTCGAGGCCGCCATTGACACCCGCCACGAGCACGTCACGGTTGAGTTCTGGGGTATTGCCGTCTCCGAGGGTAAGATCTTTGACAAGTCCGAGGACCGCCTCACTCTCAACAACACCTACAAGGCTCTTCGCATTATTTCCAAGACCTACAACTTCTACTATTCTGTTTGGTGCACCAACGAGCACGAGCTCTACGATTTGACGACGGACCCCTATCAGATCAACAACCTCCTTCACAAGGATTCCGCCCCCCCTACTCACCTTTTGGGCGTTCCCTTCGAGAAGGTCATCTCCCGTCTCGATTCCCTCTTGTTCGTCCTCAAGACCTGCAAGGGCCGCACTTGCATCAAGCCGTGGGAGGCTCTCCACCCCCAGGGCAACGTGGCCAACCTTCATGATGCCCTCAGCACTCGCTTCGACGTGTTTTATGAGCAGCAGCAGAAGAAGGTAAGCTACAACAGGTGCGAGCTGGGTTACCTCCCCGAGGCGGAAGGTCCCCAGTTTGACACGGATGGTGTCGTTTACAGGAAGGGTATTCACTGGAGCGAGTGGACATGAGTCATGAAAATCTAAATGGCATGTAAAATTGGGAGGAAGGGTTTTCTGAGATGTTGAAAAAAGCGTGGTTTTATGTATGAAGTATACGAGATTAAATAAATATGTAGCAATAATAGTAAATAAATAAATAAAAAAGTGAACAAATTACAAAAATCGCCATGGGATCGCAGTGATGTGACGTGAAAATGTAGAAAGAAAAAACGAAAATCAAAAACGGCAACAGGAAGAGCCAACGCTTATTTGTTCTTGTATTTCATTAAATGGGGGAATACGATCTCCTAGTTAGTGTTCCTGAGGTATGAAGAATCTCGATAGTATATTATTTATTTATTGATTCTTACTCCGCTATGCCCTAATAGGGCTCGTCGGTCCCTCTACTGCTATTTACACAAGGAAAACCGTACCATAAAGGCCGGCTGAAAAACCTCGTATCTACACTATAGAATCATTCCATTGGCCACAGCCAAAGCTGTAGCCTGTATCCATATCATACGGTGTAAAGGAAGCCTTCTAAGCCATGGCTGCCCTATACAGGGTCTGGGTCTTCCACTGATTCTAGCTCCAGCTTCCTAGCCAGGCTGTATTCCAGTAGAAGGCCTGTATCCATCAGCCATGCCAGAATCTTCCCTGCAAGTCTCCTGGCCCCAGGGGTCTGCCCCTGCAAAGCCACCTGTAAGTCTCTGCGGGTATAGAGCATCGTTGCCATCCAGGTCTTTAGCTTCGGGGGGTCTGGGCACCACACAACCAAGTGCTCCACCGTTTCCCGGCCACTGCCACAAGTGCAGTGGGGGGTAGTAATTCCTGGCACCCGTCGATAGTATATGTACGCAGGTAGCAGAATCTAATAATTTTAACAAAGGAGAGAGAGAGAGAGAGAGAGAGAGAGAGAGAAAACACAATTCCAAACAGATACATCATTGTGACTCAAACTAACATACGTAATAAAGACGAAATCATCGGTAAAAAGGCAAACAAATCACTGATTAATTACCTATAACTAACGCTCCGATGCAAAAGTATAAAAGAAAATGCAATTGAAACGATATGTAAACAAGAACCAGAAGCCTACACAGCATTCGACACGGATAACGAGCCGAGTGGTATGTACCTACAACTCCGACACCAACACGCGCCCTACGGTGTTCCCCCCACCCACCCCGGTGGCGTTCAGTATGCGTATGCGTATGCTGAGAAAGAAAGAAAAAAGGGAAAAGAAAAGAAAAAAAAAAGAGAGAAAAGGAAAGACCATGATGAAGGGCGGCCGCTGCTTAAGTGGTATAAAAAAAACTGCCAATCCTCGCTCGCTTTTCAGTCCGTGGTTGTTGTTATTGTTGTTATTGTTATTCAGTGGTGAAAAAAAACACATTTTCGTCCATGGTCGATGGGGAGGGGACTATTGAAAGGAAAACCGAAGGACAAGAGAAAGATAGAAAAAGATATGTACAAGAAAAGGAAAGGAAAGGATTGACAAGAAAGAGAAGAAAAAGAAAAAGAAAAAAAAAAAGAAAAAAAAGGGAAAATGAATGTAGTAAGAAGAAAAAGGCAAAAAGCTAACCGGGCAGCTCCCCCTTCATTTGGGTGAGGGAGGTGCCCGGGTACGAAACGCATTCGGTGCGTTTACTCCGTGGGTCGGCCGAAGGGTGGTTCGAACGGGGGACCTCTCTCAACCGTCAAGGTTGAAGGAGGGTTGGGTTGGCGCGTCGCCCCCAGACCATTGTGCTATTGCCCAGTGTTATGCTTTGTCTGGGGGCTGTTGACTGCGTGCTCAATCAGGAGAGCTATATGGTGCCTTCCTGCCTCCACTGCGCCCTGACTAGTGAGAGGCTGACCACCAATGGGAGCAGGCAGACTGGGCCATCAAGTTGCCCTCCCTGCTTCATCACCGGACCCGTATCTCCTAGCAACCCCTTCCTTCGGAACCTCCAAGCATCCAACCCAAACCAACATCTCCTCCCTTCCCTTTCTCCCCCTAGAAAACAACTCTCCACTTTCCCTAAAAACCCACCTCTCAACAATCAAAATCCCCACCAAACTCACCAAGAAAGCAGCCCCAGGAGTAGGAACCCACATTTTCCACCCCTCAATGAACTGTTCATCCGTAAGCGGATTCAAGTTTACATAACTCGGTTTTACCCCAGACAGCTGCCCCGAGCGACAGTAGCAGCTATTATACAATCCCAACTGCTGAGCCGCCACGACGACACCAATGCAAAGCGAAATCGCAAAATCCCTGAGACAGGTGTAATCCCATGCTCTCTTCGCAGAGAAGGGAACGCGATAGTGAGTCCGACCGCGGAAGTAGGCAGGCAGAATGAGGGGCAGAGAAGGGTGTTGGAGAAAGGAGAGGAGTAAGGAGGTCAAGATAGAGAATATCCAGAGAACTGCGATGAGTGTCCATGCCAGTGAGCGGCAGGCAAATCCTCTGAGTGGTGAGAGGTATGAAATGAGGAGCGCTGGGAGGTAGCAGAATATTAGGATCCAAGTTGCTGAAACTAAAAGAAGGATGATTGACTCCCGATGATGGTATATCGAGCATATCCAGTTGACAACGAATGAGGGGAGCGGGAGAGAAGACACCCAATGGGGAGGCGGGGTGTTGGAAGGAGAGGATGGAAGTGACTTGAACGGTCTGTAAGAATTGTTGAGCCCCGTATATGGCGCTACAGGGGGCCAGGAGAGGAGGAGAAGGGCTCGGGCATTCGACCAGGGCTGAAATGGGTAAGGGTTGTTGATATCTGGCTGTTTGGAAGACGAGATAGATGTGAGTGGGATGTCTCCTTCTTGCAAAGGGATAGGAGCATATTTTCCGGCAGGACGTGGTTGCTGTGGGGTAGGAATATTGTGGAAAGGAGGAAAGAGGGCGGCGACTTCGGGAAAGAACTCTGTCTCCAGATCGTTGCGTAGCGTGCTAATAATATCGATGGGTGCAGTTGAAGAAGTAAAGGCACCAAGATTGCCGCTCAGCTTGACTATGGGGACAATGACCAGTAACATAGTGACAGTAGCAATGGTGTGAGCTGTCTGATTGTTCAGTCGTTCCGCCCAGGTACGAACAAAGGCGCCCATCAAAGCTGACATGAGACCCAAGATTGAGATCCAAGTTGGGAGAAGTGATTCTTCTCGGTTGAAGACAAGGCGTTGGGCGGTCAGCTCAATGTGATAAAGAATCTGACGTTCATCAATGGAAAGATCCTGAATCGCCTGTTGTGCTTCTTCCAGTAACACGTCTTCTGCTGCTGGACGGTAAGCAAGCAAGGCTCTGAGCTTCTGCCCCAGAGTGAGGGTTGGTTCTAGAGATCTCGAAGTGACGGTCCTATCTGGACGTCTGCCCTGCTTTACACCCAGAAAGTCCCCTGAGTAACCATAAATAGTTCGCAGTCTGTCCAAGGCGGTTTTGAAATCTTCGGAAGGGTCCTGAAAGCCAAACTCGTCGTAAGTTGACCAGATGGTAGCTATCGCGCCGGCACTTGACAGATTCCATTTCGTGGCTTTGTCTAACAGTCTCTGACGAATCGTGATGCGAGTGAGGAGACACCAGAGCGTATCAATGGGGTCGGCCACGATGTGTGCAAAAGAACAAATCATGTTGAATGCCCCAAGGGGAGGGAAATGGTAATGGGCAATCAGCACCATGGCCGGAATCACCCAGAGCGAAACTCTCAGGAGAACATCTTTGATATCCCAGAGCTGGAACCCATCGCCGCATTTCGAGAGACAGGTATCGTAGGTGATATAGACGTGTCCGGGGTGGGTGAGGCCCCCAAATGTGTTGTTGACGCAGACTTGACGGTCGTCGCTGCAGTTTTGTAGTGTTTTGTTGACAAAGTCTGCATAACATGCTGGGAAGTCGGCGTTATTTCTCCAGCTGAAGCCATGGGATGTTGTTGAGAGGAGCAGGAGCATAACTGCCCCTGAAGCCTGCGGGAATCCATACATTGTAGTGTCGATTCGGTGCTCTGCTATGTGAATAGATGGTATAATAACACGGACCAGATCTTTCGGGGTGCCACCTGCCCATTTTGTATTCCATGGGTTCGGGTTGAGCTGCCACCGTACCTTGGTGAGGCTGAACTGTTGATAACTTGATATCAGCTTGTGAAGTCACTGGTGCCCGGCGATGCGACCCATTGCCGTTGTTTATCGTGTGTGTCCCCCACTGTGGTTAGCTGAGAGGGCGAGGCTTTGCTGCGGCGATGCATCGATATTGGTCAGTTCAAGGAAATAATTGTGTTCGGTGTTCCAGACTAGGCTAAATTGAAATCAAATGACGACAGCTCGGTGAATGGAAGAAAGAAAGCCAAACTATAAAGATAAGAAAGAAAGTGAGGAAATGATCAAGCTGTGGTGGTGCCTATCGCTATGCCCACGACGCTCGGTGAGCAAATGGGAAAGGGGTGCGGAGGCTACCATAAGCAAGCGGGAACCCATAGCTGATAAAAAAAAATGAATCACATTTGCAAAACAGCCAGATGATTTGATAACAGCGAAATGAATTGATAAGGCTTCTTCTTGGTCACCATCGCGGGAGGGCTCCTTCCCTCGGTATTGAGACTGAACTTTCCACATCTGCCTCAAGACGAGATGTTCTTTCCTCCTTGCAAGGCTTCCAGGTTCCAGGTTACCTTGAATGACCCCATAATCCTTCGTTCGACCGCAACTTTCAACCTTCTACTTTTTGTCATCATCTTTTGCATCTTTAATCTATCGATACCTATCGACTATTTGTAACAACAATCTCGACAACAACATCTTGAGCCCTAAAGTTCTATTTACACAGACTTATCCCTCTTGGAGACCATGCGCTCGAAACACTTTTTGGATACCCTTGTCATCCTATCAACATGCCTATCCTCCTTGTCCGCGACACCAGTCGGTCCTATTCTGGCACATCCGTCTCTGTTCGTTGAAAGCCGACATGGCTGGAACAACACTTCATGTCACCCATTTCAAAGCATTCATCGCTGGAACGGCACCTCAAAAGTGCCGGTTGAGAGTATTCATACTCAGACCTGTGGTAACCCCTCTGATTCCCCCATCTTTACAAGCAAATCTGCCTTCCCTTGCCACTCTCGGCTTGACTGACGTCGGCCTCGCACAGCCGGAGACTTTGATGACGGCGGTCCGGGTGTCCTGATGCGTGACAATGACTTTTCCAACACGGTCCAGTCACATTACTACTCCTTCTACGAAAACGATTGGGACGAGCGACCATGGAAGTACACTCGGGCAAGTTTCAGCTTTCTACTTGAATCATCTTGACCCCTCGCTGACCCTGTTTTTAGCTATACCCCGGCACTGAGACCTGGATCTCTGTCTGTCCAACCTTCTCAGGTCGTATCGCCCGCGGAAACAAGGCCGCAAACCTCGATGGCACAGTAAAGCACAACCTTGGGACCTGGATTGAGTTATCCTAGGACAAGAACTCGACCCACTCCTGGGGCGATATATCCTTGCTTGAGGGCTGTGACGGTGCGGCCTTGCTCAAGGCCACGGATGGCAGCGAAGTGACGACAGGATTCAGCCGAGATGTTCTGAGCAACGCCCCCAAGGAAGCGATGGGGAGAAAGTCGGACGGCATGGGCAGAGTCCTGGACAAAACTGTTGGCCCCGAAGCGAATTTCCATGCCATACAGTGGGAGCTGCGCTTGTTGGATCCAGAGATCGACGCCTTCATCATACAGTCTTTGAAGCCAGTAATTGTGACTGAGAATGGGAGGTGGGATTTGACGCTGTACTGGGGGACGTTGTAGGTTTTTCTTATTAGTTCGAATGGGGAAAGGGGTAAGGATGGCGTTGGGAGTTCGGAGTAAGGTGTTGGGAGTTCTGGGAAGCGGGGTTCATTATGTCAAAAGATTCGGAGTAAAGAATATGTTTGAACAATGTCCTGTAAATATGTAAGGCATCTAGGAGAAAAAACATGTCAAGATTTTTGGATAAGGTTGTCGTTCCCCAGGCGATGCCCACCAAGACAAGCCCCTGCAGCAGCCCCAGACTCTCAGCTCGCATACCGGACCCGCTGTAAATCACCCCACCCACCCCTGACGATCCGTCGCATGCACCCAAGCCACGGGCGCATTGGCCACGGATAACATCTGACAAACAAGCATTTCGTCTGATCTTGGACGTTTCTTTGTTTCGCATGCTTTTGACTACTTGTTCTTCTGGTCATTTTTTTCTTCTTTTTTTTCTTTTTTCTTTTTTGCAGCATTAATTCTTCTTAGTTAAGTCTCCACGACGACTCGCAGGCGCCTCGTTGTCACACATTCTCAACCGTCCGCTCTCTCCCGCGAAACAACCTTCCCGTAGTGCTTATCGTTCGGCCACCTCCTCCTCCCCATTCGCCCACAATGGCGCGACGACAACACATAACGCTTATGCTTGCGGGCGTCATGTTCTTTCTGGGTATGACGTACTTCTTGTCCGGCCCCACGAGGAGGATAGAGCGACCGGACGAGCAGCCATGGAGTCATGGAAGCTCAGGGAGCGGCGGGGGAAGGCAACCTGTTGATTTGGGAGGAGGCGTACCGGAAAATATTCTCCAGGGCGGATCTATTGCGCCCAAATTGGAGAATGCGACGGCCAAGTCAGTATTTCCCTATTTCCCCCCCGTGAGGAATAATCTTTGCGCGCCCATGCTGATCTGTTGTCTGTCTGTCTGCCGTTGCAGAGCCGAACTAGGTCGCGCCTCGTGGAAGTTATTCCACACCATGATGGCGCGTTTCCCCGAGGAGCCATCGAAGGACGACAGCCTCGCGCTCAAGACTTATATACAACTGTTTGCGAGGCTGTACCCCTGCGGCGACTGCGCTTCGCATTTCCAGAAGCTGCTGGCCAAGTACCCGCCCCAGACCAGCAGCCGGAACGCCGCGGCCGGGTGGGCCTGTTTTGTGCATAACGAGGTTAATAAGCGGTTGAAAAAGGAGGAGTTTGATTGTAACAAGATTGGGGATTTTTATGACTGCGGGTGTGGTGAGGAGGGGAAGGATAAGGATATAAACAAAGATAAGAAAAAGAGTGGGAAGGATAATAGTAAGCTGGTTGAGGGGAGGGAGGGTGTTAGTATTGAGGTTGAGGAGGGGTTGACTAGGGGTGGGTAAGGATACGGAATACGTAGGGGGGAGGAGGAGGGCTCTTTTTTTCTTGAGTAGGTCTGCTGGTGGTGGTGCGCTGAGGGACGGGGTGGACACCATCCTGGATATTTCTGGAGTGAAACAATTCTGGTAGATTGCCAAGGGAGAACCGGAGCAATCCCGTCTCCATCAATGCCTGCGACGTTGGGCTTTGAATCTGTGTCTATCCCAGACTGACCACAGATGGGAGCTGACTTGACGGTAGATCGCCAACATCAGGACACCAGTCTCAAGTCGGCCACTCCAGGACGGGCAAGTCCTCTGCTTTCAGGAGATTATTGCGTAATACGTATTATTACCCTAGTATTGCATCTGCATTTATTATATCAATTTCATTCTCAACATCTCATGACGAACATCCAGCCCGATAAGACGATAAGCGCTTATCGGTGTTATCAGCTACTCACGTGACTCCACTTTCTCAGCCCGGAACGAGGCGGGCGGGCGCACGCGCGTGTCTGAGCTGCCTTGAGCTTGGGAGCTCCAAGCTTCCGTCGCCTGCCAACAACGAACTTCCAAAGCAAGCGACGAACATTCTGCGATTCCCCCAGACGAACCCCCCATCTCGACGATTTGCGAACCGATCCTCCAATTTCGAATAGAACTAGCTTTCAAACCACCAACTGCCCATAACCTTCAACAATGGAATACGGAAACTCTGGCAGTTTGAGCGAAGGTTAGTGAATGGTGTTGCAGCCCGGCAGTTCGACGACTCCACCCTTGTTCGGTCCCTGTTAGAAGATGTCACTGTCGCCCTCGACCTGATGCTGAGATGTAATTTTTGGCTACAGATGGCATCCATGTTGATATGGATCGGTTGAAGAAGGGCGAGGTCAAGTAAGTTGTCAATCTCCAAATATTCCTGCAATGCTTCCAAGCCACAAGTCCAGGGATATATTGGTTTGCTAACAACCCCTCCTGACAGCCTTGGTACCTCGATGTAAGCTTTCCCGACAACCACCACGCGCCCCGCTCTCCCCGACGACATGTGTTCTAATGTTTTTACGATGATGACAGTATGGCGGTCACATTCAAGGATGGTGTTATTCTGGGTTAGTGTCGCAAACCGCCACGGCTGCTGTCGGCCATCCCTCCCGCTGGCCGCGGGGGGGGGGGGGGGGGGGGGGGGGGGGGGGGGGGGGGGGGGGGGGGCCCGCCCCCGGGGGGGGGGGTGGGGGGGGGGGGCGGGGGGGGGGGGGGGGGGCCCCCGGCGGGCGGG